>JAPFFP010084869.1:0-21792 GCA_026153255.1 Solanum medicagineum | reverse complement strand
TAATGCAACACTTTATATAGAGTATATCATATACATAAGGTCATTTCATCATCATGTAGTCATTCATATCATATCACATGCTTTGGATTTTTAACTACTCAAGAAACCACATCCGGACATTTCATCAAACACTTATAGGGTATGAACTGGTAGTATAAACCCATGCAAAATAGAGATGAAATCATGCAAGAAAACCCATTGTAAAACCATCAATCAATATCTTTCAACACCCTCATGACATACACATCAAAACACTTCTCAAATCTTACAATATATCAATGATTTATAGCTCAAAACATGGCAAAACAGTCACAATTGTACATAGCCTTAACATAGTGTGCAGTGAATTTCATCATGATCAAAACCCATTTGTAAATCAATTTTAAATCATGCAATTTATGTAAAAAGAGGCTTGGGTATCATGGTTGAAAGGAAACCATGAAAGAAACCCAGTACCTTAGATTGGAGATGAACTTGGTGAAGATTGGAGATGGAGACTTGAAGCTTGAAGAAGAACCTTGAAGGAAAACCTTAGATTGGGATGAGCATTTGGGACTTGAGTTTGGGGAGTGAAAATAAGACTACTAAGTGTTTTAGGGAATATTGGGAAATGTTTAGGATGATATAAGGGTGAAATAAGTCTTGGACCGAAAAAATTAAAACAGACACCAAAAACAACAGGGGCGCATCGGTGAAGTGTCGCACTAACCTCACTGGAATTTGCATTTTCTGCACAAACGAGTTCTACGAAAATGGGCATAAATCCTTTATCTGAACTCAGAATGAGGTGAAACAAAGTGCATTGGAAAGATAATTTAAAGGGATTTAATTTGGTAGGTTGTGGGAAACCCAGTTCTTTGCGTTCTAAGAGATATGCCCCTTCAAAGTTGATCCTCCTAAATCGCATTTTTTGCGATTTTTGGGTTTTGATACGGTTGCTTTAAAATTCGGGTTAGACCCATTGCCAACTCAATTTGATCCCCTGAACAAGAATATGAAGTCAAATTTTCAAAATAACGAATGAATTTATTTAGATATATGAAAATTACGACTCCCGATACTTACGAGGCACATCTTCCGACACTTTTTTTGGGTCGTTACAAAGGTGGGGACAAATATGAGCAATAAGCAATCGTTTCATATAATACCATTCTTGAGGTGTATTCAAAGGAGGACAATGATGTTAATCAAGGATCATTGGGGCCTAGGGAGGATTCGCTATAGTATAATATTCAACTTATTAGTAAAGTTAGTGATTTATCACCTAGACACACAAATAGTCTTAAAACAAAAAAGGGGTAGGCCAACCCTTCCGCTACAGGTATGTACAAAGAGCAATAAGGGGGGTTTTTCTAGTTTCCAATGATTGAAAAAGCTCTATTCTGGAACACTAGGTCTATAAATACGAAAAATTCAAAAGGATTTTAGGTTTTGAGGATGCATTTGTGAATATCTCACTAAAGATTTTAATTTTTTTGGGAAAGAGGAGAGGGAAAGGTTAGTAATTATGGATTCGTACCAACATATTTCAATGAAGTTTTTCTAGAATAATCAAGCATATATCATCTCTTCCATATATGCAAGATGTAGTAGTGTCGAGAGGCTGGAACTGTGGGAGGAGTTAGAAGAGTTGGATTTCATTGACATTCCTTGGTTGGCAAGGGGGGTTTCAATGTAACTCTTCATGAATATGAGAAGTTAGGTGGATCAGAATTATCTCAAAATGAAGTTGTTGATTTCGCGCATTTAATTAGTAATTGTGTCCTTACGGAAGTGAGATTTTTAGGAAGTAATTACACTTGGTGGAATGGTAGAATTGATGATGTGTGTATTATGAAGAGACTGGATAGAATTCTGATTAATTCTACATTTCTGGAAGTATTTCCCAATTCAGAAGTTGCCCACCTTTTTGGTCAGGGATCGGATCATGCACCTTTACATATATAGAGCCAGCAGTTAAACCTTTCAGATTTCTTTTTAGGTCAAACATCATTGTTTTAAGGAGGTAGTGAAGCAAAATTGGAAGGTAGATTTTAGGGTAGCCCATTTTTTGAGTTTCATGGAAAATTAAGGAATGTTAAGAGGGCCTTGGTGATGTGCTGTAAAAATACAACACTTTTGATGCTTAAAACTTGGAATTTTATGTGTTCTCAATACGATGTTAGTGGGTTTTATGTGCTTATGTTTGCAGGATTACAGGTTGGCCTTGATTTTGGAAAAGTTATAGAACTTGCTGCATTTTGTTTGTTGTACGAGACCCTCTATTGGTTGTAGACCATTCTACGGGCCATAGGGAGGTTTCATGAAGATTTCCAGTGAGGGGATGATTTCTAAAGTTCATTCTACAAACATGCAGATGAGTCGTAGAGGATTTTACGAGTCATAGAAGAGGATTCGTGTTCTGAGGATCAGAGACTTAGACTTTCAGGAATTTCATCAGACGAAACCACCTTTACGAGTCGTAAATCACTTTATGAGCCATAGAGGGTTGTTGTAGAGTTAAAGTCCAAAATTTCAGCAGTTGAGTACGAGACCCTGATTATGGGTCGTAAACTTCAATACGGGTCGTAAAGTACCTTTCGTATGGCGTGCCGATCAGTTCTCCTATTTTATATAGGACTTGAATTTATTTATTATAAATAGGTCTTTTAGATTATTTTTCATAAGTCTTTTTTCGCCTAGTACTCAAAGAACTCAATTTTGAGAGAGAAAATTGTAAGATCATATTGGAGAGTCTTTGAGAACACTTGTGATTTAATTTGATCTTTAAGCTTGTGATTTTCATTGAAGTTGGATTGCTTGTTCTTAATTCTATTCCGTAAGTGTTTAATTATGCCTTCTCAATTCATAATTTCTGCATCTACACATAGCATGAGTAGCTAAATCCACAACTAGAGTTATGGGAACCATGAAGAACTAACAAAGTAAAATCGGATAATTCACAATTCTTGGAAGGTGTATATGCATGTATTAATCAACTCTCTTCATTATGCATGTTTTCTAGTGGTGGCCAAGGTTAGAACTTGCCTAGTATTACTGACTGGACCAAGGTAGTAATAAATAGGAAAAGAGATTAATTAACACAATTCGACTGATGTGTTCTCGTCTAATCAGTCAAAGGGCCAAAGGGAGGTTGTACTAGAACTAATAGGTAATGGTTAGTAATGCACACTATAAAGATGGGCCAAGTCACATAGTGAAATTCACCTCTCACCTTTGACCAAAGGGCTTGGTGAACTTAAATTACCATTTGCATGTTATACACTAGAAAAGAATTAGGTTATCTAGTGATACTGAGTTGGGAAATCATAGGGAACATAATACCCTAGTTTTCTCTCCATTATTAACTTCTCTTTTGTAATAGTTAGTTAGTTTTATTTTCTCATTGATTATTACAACCCGAACCCCCCCCCCCCACAGGTGAATTAAGTTGGTTAATTATTCGGATTGCAAATTGATGAATTCTCTTGAGTCTACGTATTCCCTGTGGGTTCAACCCTAACCTTGATTAAGTTATATATCTTGACAATGACCGCTTTATCCTCTAAAAAGGAGGTGTAACTTGGGTGACATCACTTGACAACTTGGAGCAAAGAAGTATATGGCCACATCTTTAAGAAAATAGCCACGTATGAGGATGTCATTGAAGTCAAGGAAACTCAGCTTGAAATTAACCCATCAGAAGAGAGAAGATCTAAACTTAGCAGAGTTGAAGCATAATTGAAAAAGATCCTTAGAATTGAGGAGGAATTTTGGAAACAGAAAACAAGGATGAAGTGGTTTGTGCAGGGTGACAATAATTCAAATTTTTTTGCAATCCTATGTGCAAGGTAGAAGGAAGAAGCTTTAGGTGTTTTAAATGATGGATAAAATGGTATATTGCTGACTGATTCAAAGATGACTGGAGAGGCTACGGTGGAATTCTACAGGGATCAATTTTAGGAAGATGGTTTTAATCAAGACTTTTTCATGTTGAGTTACATTCCTAAATTGATTGATGATGCAGAAAATAAAGTTATAACAGGCCTTCCATCCAATGATGAAGTTACAGGGGTGATATTTGAATTAAATGGGGATAGTGCATGTGGACCAGATGGATTTTCAAGACTGTTCTTTCAAGAATGTTAGAATATTATAGGTGAAGATGTAACATGTCTGGTGAAGGCATTTTTTTGGTGGTCAGCACCTACTAAGGTTCATCACTCATACAAATTTGGTGTTGCCACCTAAGAAACCTAATGTCAACAGCTTCACTGATACGTGACCTATAAGCGTTAGTTATTTTATTAATAAAGTGATTTTGAGGGTTTTACATGCTAGGTTGGTTGGGGTGTTGCCGAAGATTATTTCTCAAAATCAGTCGACTTTTGTAAAAGGAAGGAGCATCTTGGAGAATGTTATTTTAACCCAAGAAATTGTGAGGGATATAAATCTGAGGAATAAAACCTCCAATCAGGTGGTTAAGCTTGATATAGCTAAAGCTTATGATAGAGTGTCGTGGATTTTCCTAACAAAGTTAATGAGATAATTTGGGTTTAGTGAAAGAGACATTGATATGATCTGGAGGTATATTTCTAAGAACTATTATTCAATACTTATTAATGGCCAATCACATGGGTTCTTTACTTCTACAAGAAGTTTGAAGCAGGGAGATCTTTTGTCTCCCACCTTGTTCATAATTGCGGCTGAAGTGTTATCAAGAGGGCTAAATGCATTATTCTTAGATGAGGAGTGCAGGGGATATGGTATGCCTAAATGGTGTCCTAACATAAACCATCTAGCATATGCTGATGACACAATCCTATTTTGCTTAGGTGACAGAAAGTCAGTGAAAAAACTGATAATAGTTTTGAGAAGATATGAACAAACTTCAGGTCAGTTAGTCAATGAAACAAAGAGTTATTTTTATCTACACGATAATGCCTCTTTGATTGTAGCTATTTGACTCAGAAGATTGACTTGTATCAGCAAGGATCCTTCCCATTCATGTATCTAGGATGCCCAATTTTTTTGCGGGAGAAGGAAGAACTGTTGTTTTGAGGAGATTGTTATAAAGGTAGCCAGAAGAGTCTTATCTTCGCAAAGCAAATTCTTATGATTTGGTGGCAAAATGGTCCTGATTAATCATGTGTTACAGTCCCTCCCCATTTACCTATTGTCAGCCATGAATCCACCTAAGGGTTCTATCAATAGAATCCATTAGATCTTTGCAAAGTTTTTTTGGGGTAAAACAGGAGGTGTAAGGGGTAGACATTAGGTTAGATGGAGGAGCTTTGCTACCCTAAAAAGGAAAGTGGTTTAGGGTTTAAATCTCTCTTTGATGTCAACAGTTCTTTGTTTGCAAAATTATGGTGGATTTTCATAATTGCCACTTCTTCTCTCTGGAGTAGATTTATAGGAATGAAATATTGTAAGAAGTTGCATCCCACAATTGTGTGGAATTCTGGAGCTTCTCAATTATGGAGGAAAATGTTATTAGTCAGCGAAGAGGTGGACCATAAGATTGGGTGGCATGTTAGGGCAACCAACTCGAGCTTCTGGTTTGATAATTAGACTAAACAGGGTACCTTATTTTTTGTGGATGGAGAAAAGGCTACCGAAGAGGAAATAGAAGTAAAAGGGTTTGTTACGGAGGGAAGGTGAAATGTTGATAAATTGAGAGAAATTTTATCTAAGGAAATGACTACATTCATATGCACTTATTTCAAGCCTATGATAAGGGGTTTAAATGATAAAGCCTGCTGGTTAGAAAGTTCTTCTAGAGAATTCTCAGTAAAGTCAGCCTTCTAGTTAATGAGGCACAGAAAAAAAGAGGTTCCTTGGGCTAGATTCATGTGGGTAAGCGGACTGCCTTCCAAGATTTCATTTTTTATGTGGAGGGTGATGAGGAGGTGCATTCCCACAAATGATAATGTGCAAAGGTTGAACGCTCGCCTAGTTTCAAAATGTTATTACTGTGAGAGTGGAAATAGGGAGATTATGAATCATCTTTTACTAACAGCTCTCACAGCCTCAAAACTATGAAAGCATTTTGCTACTTGTGCAAGTATGCCCATTGAAGGAAGGCAGTTACTCAATACAATGACTAAGTGGTGGGAGTTTAATATCAAATCAAAATGGAAAAGCATTATCAATGCAGTTTCTGGGATAATAATTTGGGAGTTTTGTTAGAGAAAAAATGCTATTAAGCATGGGAAAAAAATAACTTTTTACCAACTATATGGCAATTGCTTAATGATTGTACATAGGTTGGTTAAAATAACTTTTCCAGAGATTAAGAAAGTTCCTTTCAAGTGGGAGCAATTGGTGGACCTCAGCCAGCGCTGGAGACCAACATTCCACTATCAGATTATTTATTGGCCTCCACCTACAAAGGAGTGGCTAAAATGTAATGCAGATGGGGTCTCAAAAGGTAACCTAGGCTTGAGTGCAAATGGTTTTTGCATAAGGGATGGAGATGGTGATTTGGTATATGTAGAAGCTAATGGGATTGGGGTGAATACCAACATAGTGGCTGAGGCAACATAAATTGTAAAGGATTTAGAATGTTGTCATTTGAGGGGTTATAGAAAGATAATTCTGGAGACTGACTCATTAAGTTTAGCTAATATGATTAGAGGGTGCTAGAAAGTGCCCTGGGAGATTATAGAGTTGGTCGAGGAAATACAGAAATACATTAGCAGTCATCAAATTCACTCAAGCACATTTTCGAAGAAGGCAATCGATGAGTGGACTATATAGCTAATATGGCTACTTATCATTCACAGGCTATACAGTTCACTAGATTCACACAGTTACCATCCATGGCTAGGAGAATTCTTAATGTGGACAAGCAACAAATTCCAACCATCAGAGTTAAAGCAAGGAGAATTATAGTTCATCCCCAAAATGGATAGAAAGCAACCCACAATGACATGCAACAGATATATTTACAATACGGTGGGCATGAGAATGATGAATTACATAGTAATGCAGATTCTAATCTATTATAGCTATCAAAAAGACTTAACTAATCCAACAAAAAAGAAGAGTGAGGGAACTAGATTTGAGATGAAATGCGGGAAGCCACCAAAAAGATTCGTGGATAGGCGAGTGAGCAACAATACTTTGTCCTTGTCGCCTCCAACTGCAAACAAGAAAAGTGTCAGGATACAAAGTGAAGGAGGATGGAGGAAGTTCAAATGAAAGATCCCTGGATCAATAACTTCAAAGTTGAACTCTTCAAATTCCATTGAACAAGAGGTTACCATCTGGAAGAAAAAGAAAAGACGAAGCAGATGAAGCGAGATGATAAGGAGGTAAAGAGAAGAGAGGCATTCGACTCACCTTTGACAGCTGAGGAACATCAACTCAAGAGTCACATAAAGATAGTTAGTCACCCAAAGGCTGAAGAAGATGAAGCTGAGGTTCCAAAACGTCATGACAAATGGCGGAATGAAAAAGGAAAATGGAACTTTGGGAGATGTAAGAAACCCTATGTTTTAGGGGTGCGTTTTGCTAGAGTTGTGTTTCTTATAAGTGCCTGGAAGTAAGTCAATAACAAAATCTACTACTCGTTCTGGAGGTAAGCCTGGAAGTTCTTCAGGAAACGCATCAACAAATTCATTTACTACTGGAACTGATTGAAGAGTTGCTGATTCTGTCTCCATATCCCTCACTCTAACTAAATGACATATATACCCCTTAGATATCATCTTTCAGGCCTTAAAATAAGAGATAGATTTACTCTTTGGTGCCCCAATTTTGCCTTCCCTTTCAAGAATTGCCTCATTTGGAAAGTGGAAGTACACTTTCTTAGTTCGGCAATCCACGATAGCATAGCAAGAAGCTAACCAATCCATGCCCATTATAATATCGAATTCCACCATTTCTAGCTCAATAAGGTCAGCCAATGTGTCATGATCACAAACAGTTACTACATAGTAATAATAAATCCTTCTAGCCATAATAGATTCATCGGTTGGTGTGGACACCTCAAATGGTTTGTTCAATAATTTGGGTGTTCTCTTAAGCTTCCCAGCAACTAGTGGAGTGATGTATGATAGTGTAGACCTAGGGTCAATTAATGCATATACATTATGTTAAAAGATGGATAATGTACCTGTGACCACATCGGTGAAGCTTCCAAATTTTGCCAACTCCCCAGAGCATAAGTGCGATTCTAGACTCCGCTAGAGCTAGCTTCCCCTCTAACACCTCTACTACGGCCCATAGGTGACCTCTACCTCATAGAGGAACTGACGATGATGATGCAACAGCTGACCTAGTAGAGTGTGCTATATCACCCATACGCCTCCTCGGGCAATCTTTTATCATGTGCCCTGGCGCACCACACCAATAACAAGCGTCTATCCCAACACAACATATACCTAAATGACTTCTTCCACACTGTTTACAAGGCTGTGTAGGGGTTATTTGCCGACCTGCTGAATATCCTGTTATCCGTGTACCTTGTCCCTTACCTCGTTGATCAAACTGATTACTTCTAGACCCTTGAAGTTGTGGTGGAGCACTAGCTGCAGAGTAGGAGGATGATAGCCTAGGCGGTCTATTAGAAAATCGAGGCCTAAGCTCACCTTGGGGTGGTGTAAACTGCCCTGTTGACCTGGCCCTCTTGGACTGCGCCCTTTCTAACTCTTGTGTCCTTCTCCTTTGCCTTTGATCCTCCAATTTCTGTGCAAAAGCTTGCATTCTCGCTATATCCATGTCTTTGTTCAAGGAAGCAATGGTACAGTCTCTAACCAGATACGTATCTAATCTATCCACATATCGATGAACTCTATCTGCCATAGTAGCAACTACATTAGGAGCATACCTGGCCAAGGAATTAAATTGAAGGCTATACTCCCTCACGCTCATATTCCCTTGGTGGAGATTCAAGAACTGATCTGTACGGGCCTCTCAGATCTCTAATGGCAAGTAATGGTCAAGAAATGTCTCTTTGAACTCCTTCCAGGTAGTTGGGGGTGCATATATACCCTTAGATTGCTTCCAAGCTTCATACCACAATATAGCCACACCCTTCAACCTATATGTCGCTAACTCGACAGCTAAGGAATTAAATTGAAGGTTATACTCCCTCACGCTCATATTCCCTTGGTGGAGATTCAAGAACTGATCTGCACAGGCCTCTCAGATCTCTAATGGCAAGTAATGGTCAAGAAATACCTCTTTGAACTCCTTCCAGTTAGTTGGGGGTGCATCTATATACCCTTAGATTGCTTCCAAGCTTCATACCACAATATAGCCACACCCTTCAACCTATATATCGCTAACTCAACAGCTTCTGTACCACTCACATGCATAACATCTGAAGTGCACTGAATTTGATCAATAAAATCATGGAGACCTTCATTAGGATCTGACCCAGTGAAGGATGGAGGGTCCAAATTAAGGAAATCACTTATCCTCGTGCCAGCTGCCCTATTCTCACCACCTGCACCTATAACTGGACCTTCCTGTCTTTGACCTTGGCCAGCAACTATACGAGTCAATAGTTGGACTGCATTTCTCAGATTCTGAACAGTAGAATCAATAGGTGGTTCTGGGGGAATTTCACTACTTCCAGGTTCATCGGGAGCTGGAGGAGTTGGAGATGTCTGTGACAGAGACTCTTCTTGAACCTCATTTCGTTGTCTCACCTGACTGTGTATACTAACTACCACTTCTACTCCTTTCCCTTTACCTTTTTTTTGCATGGTTTCTGGCATACTTGTTGTATAAAATAATTTAGGAGTTATACATAATGCACCTATTACACTTGGCTCTATGGCATGATCTAAAGAATAAAAAGAAAGTAACAACTCCTAAATGCCAAGTAGCCTCCTGCTTATAAATGTGGTGCACAACACATCGATAGATAAGATTGTATATAGACAGGGCTTTGTAGACTCCCTAGGACGACCCGCTCTGATACCACTTCTGTCACGCCCAAAATCCCATTAAGGCGGACTGGCACCCTTTGCCGATAAGGCCCGGGAGAAACACCCTTTATCTATGCGCTTTCTATGCATATTATAAGGGATTCCTACGTTCAACATGCCTTTAAGAAAGTAAACAGTGATAATAAGCCAAAGGAGATGCATATGGCTAGGCAATTGGGGCCACGGTGTTTAAAGTACGAGACACGACCACACTTTAATTTACATTGTCTACAAAGCCTCTAGATAAGGAAAAGTATCTAATAAGGGTTGGGACAGGCCCCGCTTCGGCTAACTATACAATACAAAAAAGATATAAGCTCTAGACACACAAAACTCCAAAGCAACCTTGAGCTTGGTAACAGCAGCTGGATATCCTGTACTCCTACTGGGGAGATCTACTGACACCTGTACCTGCAGCATGAAATGCAGGTCCCCCGTAAGGGACGTCAGTATGAGATAATGTACTGAATATTTACGGCAGAAAATATTGTATATAAAGTAACAACTCAATTGAAACTATGCACAGGTGTAGGATAAGAGACCACCCTTAGTTATACTGTGGGATCATGTACTTTATGTTCTTTTTATTGCTTTACCTTTACTGTATAATCTGTGCACATCATATAATACAAATGACCAGCTGACTAGTGGTAAATTATATCGGGATCAGCCTTGGCTAGGCTTTTCCTTTAACTCCTTGAGCTACCCCCTCCCCCTCCCCATGATAAGATTGACCCTGGCTAGGTGATTCTTCCACCCCTCGGGTTACCACCCATCAATAAGCAATATACCTTACTTTATCTTTCAATTACCTTTGAGATGATTCTTTTGGTGGTCGTAATATAGGAGCTGTAGGAATGTAGATACAACATATGACATATAAATAATCACAAAAGATAACACCACAATGAAAGGAGTAAGTTACACAAATAATGATATGCATAGGAGGTAATACAACACATGAACCTTATTTAGTAGAACGAATTTGTGTATCTTGGTATCCAAGTATGTATGCAGATTTCAAGGTGACTATGTATAGGAGCATATGAACATGTGAAAAAGTTGAGATACGGTTAATAGTTGTGTTGGAGTTGGTAAGTGCCTTTATGTGCCAAGGAGGGATCTATGTTTCATGCCAAATAATACGAAATCAAGTAGCCTTACATACCTCGTTGTACGACCTCACTATTACCTCGAGATAACCTTCCCTTCCTCCACATATTTATCTACAACATAGTAGGTAATAAAACTAGCATTAGTAGCCAATAGATACATCTTGGCAGCCAAACTCATAAAAAAATAACATACGGGCAGCAAGCGTATAATCGTAAACCCGAGCGTATTCTTTCAACCTTTCTGCCCCTAATCGTATTTTGTAATACGCATTCTCATATACATATCATGTGCAGTCTATTTCAGTGCCATAACAGTATTGCAATACTCCACAAGGTACAACACATAACAATTCTACACAACATACAAATGGCAGGCATAACGTTACATCCCTTCGCTACATTTTGACATCGACGATCCCGAACTTGTTTCAACTTTACCCAAACTATTCTCAACACATATATACATAAAAACAGCCTTAAAATAGTCTTATAATAGTACCAAAGTAATCATGAAGGACGAGAAGCAATAGCCCTCCATCAATCAGCCCACAAGTTCCTATTACGTGTGCAATTACAATATCACACAAGAACTCACTTTCGCGGACTGGTAAAATGGTGTAGCAGCCTTTATACATCATTATAGAACCAATACTTATTAAGAACAGTAGCCTCCCTTCATAATCAATAAAGAGAAAAGCTTCCAAATAAACAAGGAAAATGTACAACACCTTTTGGAACACATGCTGTCCAATAATTTCAGCAAGCACAACTAGCATATATTTCTTGTTTGTCATGGGATAAGTATAGAAAATACATGGATATTTCCACTTACCTTAGCCTTCAAGATGTAGTTTCCCTTTAAGAACCCTAGAGGGTTGTATATACTGCCTTGTGAAGTGAAGTAAAGAGAGAAAAAGAGTCTTTAGGAACGCTGAAAATTGTTCCAAAGTAAAATGACTTAAGGGGCTATTTTGAGCCCTTTTTAAAGAGTCTCTTTGGCCGACTTTCTTTTGAACTTTTGACCACATATTAACATATATTAATAACCTTGTTATGCAGTAGCTTGGCCCTTATACTAGGGCCTAAATTGGTCTCAAAGTTGATGGGCCTTGGCTGCCCATTTTCCAAATTTCTCTTCACTTAGTTTGGGCCCAAATAGTCAAATGGGTTGTGATGTACTTGGGCCCTTTCTACATTCATCTTGGACTGAAAATAAAATCCATTTATGATTCTTAAATATGGGCTAAAGTTACACCCTTAACACGGACTTCATTCATAATTGAACTTGGACGGATTCGATGTTAGGCCTCGTCTCCGTCTAGCTAGCACGTTTAAGCTAAGCAAGTAGGTGACTCACCTGCTAGCTTCCTAAGTCCTACAAGCACCTCAATTCTCTCACTTTGTTTAAGGTCGCGATCTCCTCAATTTGACTTAAAACTTATTTAAACTCAACCCTCTTCATTGTTAGACATATATATCTCCCTCTAATTTGAGATTCAAGCACTTTTAAAAATTGGCGCTAATTTGAAAAGCCATATTATGTTTCATTTGTATAGTACTAGTATTGTAACATGTGAGGTGTTATAATCTATCACATTTAGAATGTTGCATCTCTTTCACTTCTTGAACAATCTTTTAAGCCCCAACCACCCAAAACCCTCTCCATCAACTTTTTTATTGAAACTTCGAATAAACTTCCAATGAAAATGGTTATATGCAGGATTTTTTTAAATTAATACTAGATATGGTGGCCCGTGTTTGCGATGAGATGCTTAGTGTATGCTTATTTATTTGTGCATAAAGGAATACAGTTTTTGCACTGCGTTATAATATATACATATGTATTTACATATTTTTGTACACCAAAATCCAAAAAGATAGCCCATTTCTGTGCATTGCTAGCACAGTGTTATAATATGTACATTTACATATTTATATATGTACATTAAAAACCTAAAAGACGGTCTATCTTCGTGCACTATAAAGCCCACAAAATTTCTGCAATTGAAAAGAAGAGTGGATTAGGTTAGGGAACGATAGAATACTGAAAGTTGGTGCTTTTGGAAAATGTACCTTATTGAAACGTTGGAGAAGGCAAAATTTTAACAGACCAAAATTTATGTTGCTGCAAAAACTCTTTGAGAAATGAGAGAATATTTTAGTAATGCAATAGTAAATAGTTGAAATAATATTCATCATATGTATTCTACGACACTAGAAGTTTCAAAAATCTAACAACATTCCTGATCAACCCCACAAGGGAAAAAAATCCCAAATTCTGCAAATTCAACTATAAAAGTAAGCATTGTTATTTGCAGATAACATAAGAAGCTCTAAAAATCTAACAATATTAAAGCTTCTAAAAGAACAAAAACATCAAATTCATATACACAGAGTCCACAACTATTGACTAAACAAATCCAAATCCAGCAAAATATTTCAAATCAACAGTATAATCAGAATCCAACAGAGATGAAAAATGAACCTCAGCCTTATTGTTATCAATGATATCTTTGATCCTTTTGACCTCCCCAAACTCTGCATCTCTTCCTCAATCTCTTCAGTCAATGCTTCAGCTTCTTCATAACTATAATTACTAACTTGGTTCACATTCACTTCAACATCATGATGATTCATATTTATACTACTGCTAGCTTTGTTCTTTTTACTAACCCTAAACTCATTCTTACTTTTAAGTTTTCCTTCATCATCATTAGTAGCAGCATTTGGGGGAGTTAACTCAACTATATGACTCTCCAAAACTTTTCTGAGGGTCATTTGATATGGAGGAAGATGACGAATAATATTGTCCAGGTAAAAGTTAGTTTCGAGAGTATTTATAATTAATGCCATGTTATATTCAAATCAATGAGATAACTCTCCCATACCAAACAACTCCTAATCATTTTAGTTATTTAGAAATTCATATGGAGTAAATAGAGGTTACAAATTTAAATCGGGGACTGAACAAAACTCCTATAATACCTTTTCTTCAAGAAAATACCAAGAAAAGAAATCAAGATCAATGGTTGTTGGCAAGTGCCTGAACTTTATGTACTACTGCTGCGAAGGTTGTTGGGAAATCTTAATCTGCAAATCTGTTGAAGAAGAAGAAGAAGAGGAAGAAGGAAGAACTTGTGTTCTTCTTTAGAGAGAGGTTAGAGAGAAGGCAGAGAGAATTTTTTAAGAGAGAGAGACTTTTTTCGTGGTAACACCCAATTAATTGGGTAACCTCCACGGTGATAGAATTATATATATATTAATGATATTCGGATATTTACAATTACACAGAATACAAGTATACACGGAGACTGATACACTTGGCCTCCAAACACACAATGCATGTATTCAAAATAAATGGTTCCTCTATCATCAATATATTTATCCCATCGCAACACTTTCTTCTGTACAGCCTACAGAAGACCAACTAAGGCTTTGGACAACCTTAGTTTTTCAACACAAACACACTTGGTCAACATGTCTGCTGGATTTTTTGCACCCTCTATCTTCTCCAAACACATGTCACCATCTTCCACTGATCTCCGAGTGAAATGGTACCGTCTTCGGATGTGCTCTGTCTTCGAATGATATACTGGATTTTTCACCAACTGTATGGAACTTTGACTATCTGTATAAAGAATTTTTTCATGCTGCTTCTTGCCTAATTCTTCCAGATAATCTACCAGCCATATCATTTCTTTCTCAACTTCAGCTATTGCTATGTACTCAGCTTCAGTCGACGAGAGGGCAACACACTTCTGAAGCTTATATATCCAGCTCACTGCTGTTCCATTTAAAGTGTAGATGTACCCGGATGTGCTCTTGCTCGAATGCACATCTCC
This sequence comes from Solanum medicagineum, assembly GCA_026153255.1. Lineage (NCBI taxonomy): Eukaryota > Viridiplantae > Streptophyta > Magnoliopsida > Solanales > Solanaceae > Solanum > Solanum medicagineum. Next base: position 6,912 of record JAPFFP010084869.1, on the reverse strand, counting down.
ACTCATATCGGCATCCACAAAACCCTGTAGAACTACCTTTCCACTACCATAACAAAGTGAAGTATTAGATGTACCTTTGAAGTATCTCAGAAGCCACTTCACAGCTTTCAATGCTCTTCCCCCGGATTTTCCATGAACCTGCTAACAACTCCCACTGCATGTGCTATATCAGTTCTAGTGAAAACCATAGCATACATCAAGCTCCCAACTGCAGAAGCATATAGAACTTGTGCCATGTGATCACGCTCCTCAGTTGTCTTTGGTGACTGCTCCTTTGACAATTTTAAATGGTTTGCCAAAGGAGTAGTCTTGTGTTTAGCATCATTCATCCGGAATCTGGACAATACCTTGTCAATGTACTGGTCTTGGGACAGATTTAAGGTGCCAGCTAATCTATCCCGAGAAATCCTCATCCCCAGAATCTGCTTTGCTACACCTAAGTCTTTCATCTCAAACTCTGATGATAAGGTTGCCTTCAAAGAGTTTATCTCCTTCATACTTGGTCCTGCAATCAATATGTCATCCACATACAAAAGTAGAAAAACATAAGAATCAATGTATTTCTTGAAGTAACAACACTGATCCTTTTCAGTCCTGTGAATACCATGCTTGCACATGAAGAAGTGGAACTTCATATACCACTGTCGAGGTGCTTGCTTCAGCCCATACAAGCTCCTGCTGAGCTTGTACACCATGTGTTCCTTGCCTGGAACTGCAAATCCTTTAGGTTGTTGCATATAGATTTCTTTATCCAAATCTCCATGTAAAAACGTCATTTTTACATCTATTTGCTCAAGATGCAAATTCTCAGATGCAACAATACTCAAAAGAATTCTGATAGTAGTTAATTTCACAACAGGAGAAAATATTTCATCATAATCAATACCTTTCCATTATGAATATCCTTTAACCACCAATCGGGCCTTAAACCTCCTTTTTCCATCTGATTCAGCTTTGATCCTAAACACCCATTTGTTAAGCAAAGCTCTTTTCCCTACAGGCAACTCAGTCAACACCCAAGTGTTATTCTTTTCGAGTGAACTCATCTCATCATCCATGGCTTGCTCCCACTTGATTGAATCCTCCACCTGTAATGCCTCATCAAAGGATTCTGGTTCTCCTTCATCAGTCAGCAACAAATAATGTAACGTAGGTGAATACCTGTATGGTGCCCTGATGGTTCTTGATGATCTCCTCAATGTCTTCTCTGGTGTTACTGGTTCCACCTCAGGTTCTTCAGCAATAGTCTCTGGAGTTTCTTGAGTTTCAGTGGCAGCATTGCTAGGCGAACTCCTCTGCAACTCAACCTCAACTCCCACTTGCTTTGCATTCTCTGAACCTGACATATCTTTGTCCTTGTACAAGACGTTCTCATCAAATGTCACGTCACAATGCCTTAGGATTTTTCTATTTTTATCATCCCAAAACCTGTAACCAAACATATCAGAACCGTAGCCTATGAAGTAGCACTTCACAGCCTTAGCATCAAGCTTGTCTCTCTTCTCCAGATCAACATGATCATAAGTCATGCAACCAAAAGTCCTCAAGTGAGAGCACTTGAGTTCTTTTCCCGTCCATACTTCTTCTGGAATCTTGAACCCGAGAGGAACAGATGGTCCTCTGTTAATCAAATATGCAGTCGTGTTCACAGCTTCTGCCCAAAACATCTTTGGCATTCCAGAATGTATCCTCATGCTCCGTGCACGCTCATTCAGTGTTCTGTTCATCCTTTCAGCAACTCCATTCTGCGTCGCCTTCCCGAGAACTGTTCGCAACATTCTGATTCCCTCAGTTGCACAGAGTGCTTTAAATTCTGACTTGTCATACTCACCACCATTATCAGATCTCAGACATTTAATTTTCAATCCTTTTTTATTTTCAACTTCAGCCTTCCACCTCTTGAAGGTGGCAAACACATCTGATTTGTGCTTGAGAAATTAAACCCATACCTTCCTGCTGAAATCATCAATGAAGGTAACATAGAATCTGGATCCAGCAATTGAAGAGACTGGAGATGGTCCCCAAACATCTGTATAGACCATTTCCAATGGCGCTTTCCGCAATTCTCTCGCAACCTTTGTGAATCTAACTCATTTCTGTTTACCCGTAACACAGCTCTCACAAAGTCCCATATCAACAGCCTTCAGACCATCCAAAACTCCCTTTGTAACCAGCATCTTCATTCCTTTTGTGCTCATATGTCCAAGTCTATTATGCCACAAACTTGAACCGGGAGTACCCTCGGCAACAGCAACTGCATTTATACACCCTATAATAGTGTATAAAGTTCCAAATTTTATGCCACGAGCTACAACCATAGCACCTTTCACAATCTTCCATGAGCCCTTTCCAAGATACACTTCATAACCTGTACTATCTAACTGACCAACAGAGATCAGATTTTTCTTTAATCCAGGATCATATCTGACATCCTTCAACGTCCACTGATTACCGGCTGGAGTATGTATACAAACATCCCCTCTTCCTTCAACCTCCAAAGGCTTATTGTCAGCAAGATACACTTTCCCGAAATTTTCAGACTTGAAATTTCTAAATAATTTCTTGCTTGGAGATGAATGAAAGGATGCACCCGAATCTAATATCCAGGACTCGAGTGGGCTGTCCACACTAAGGATTAATGCATCCCCAATGTCTTCTGTTGAATTTACAGAATCGTTATCATCTCCAGATTTATGATTCTGCTTTTTCTTGGATTTCTTGCATTCATTTTTGACATGACCCTTCTCTCCACAATTCCAACAAATCACTTTTGATTTATGTGGACATTTTCCACGCGCCTTCAATTTTGATCTGCCATGTGTGTTTTGTCCCTTCGATTTGCTTCTTCCCCTTTGGTCAATACTGAGAGCACTACTTGATGAATCCCCAATTTCTCGTTTGCGAATACTTTCGCTAAGAATTACATCTTGGATTTCATCAAATTTAAGTTTCTCAGATCCACGAGAACTGCTAATCGCAACAACAACATATCCCAAGATTCTGGTAAAGATGAGATCAAAATCAACGCTTTAACTTCTTCATCGAAATAAATTCCCACAGAACTCAGTTGACTAACAATCATATTAAAATCATTTATATGATCTGCAATAGGTCCACCCTCCGACATCTGTAAATTAAAAAATCTACGCATCAAGTATACCTTGTTCATCGCAGAGGGTTTCTCATATATATTCGCTAATGCCTTCAACAGATCCGCCATTTTCTTTTCCTTGAAGATGTTGAAAGCCACGTTTCTGGACAAAGTCAACCGAATCAAACCCAGCGCTTGGCGATCTTTGAGCTTCCAATCTTTTTCTTTCATGGATTCCGGCTTCACCCCAGACAAGGGTTCGTGAAGATCCTTTTGATACAGATAATCTTCAATCTGCATCTTCCAGAAACCAAAATCAAATCCGTCAAACTTTTCGATTCCTATTTTTGAACTCTCCATCTGCACAGATTCTTGCCCCACGGTGCGCGCCAATTGTTGGAAATCTTAATCTGCAAATCTGTTGAAGAAGAAGAAGAAGATGAAGAAGGAAGAACTTGTGTTCTTCTTGAGAGAGAGGTTAGAGAGAAGGCAGAGAGAATTTTTTAAGAGAGAGAGACTTTTTTCGTGGTAACACCCAATTAATTGGGTAACCTCCACGGCAACAGAATTATATATATATTAATGATATTCAGATATTTACAATTACACAGAATACAAGTATACACGGAGAATAAACAGTAGCACCTAATATTTGGTTGAACCGCGATAGCTGCTAAATATATTATCAAGCTCCACTACCTAACAAAGGTTGTGTTAGACTTGGATGATATCTATATAAGTTCTGATTGGTATCTGTAAATTAAGAAAGTAGTTTTGATTGTCTATTTCATGGAGAAACTGATTGCCTTATTAGTAGTATGAAATACCATCTTATATTTTGCTGTGCTTCCATCTTTCCCTGTTGTCTATATGTTTTGGGTTCTCTTTGTACTGTCGTATGATGTTTGGGTAATTGTGCAAGGGCTTTGAATTCCATGGCTTCGATAAGCAAAGAATGGGACTACGGAATGATTCTAATCACATGTAAACAGGAATTAGACTTTTTGATTAATCTAAGAGGTGCTCAATTGTACGTAGAAGCGGAAGAGTGGTCTGATTCTTCCCTTGAACTTAGTAACAAGTCCCCACCTGGTATATTCTATTCCCGTGAGTAGAGTTGTCTTTAGGGGAATTCAGCAATACAACAATAGACAGTTGGAACATGAGAAGCAAACCATAACAAAAGAAATCCGTAGCAGGTTATGCATAAAATAACTATGTCTCAATTTCAAATTACTTGGACTTGGCTACATGAATCCTTCGTACCCAGTCAACTTTAAAACACAGCCAAAATGCAAGAACGGGGAGAAAATTTTTACGCTGAAAGGAACCAAAAAACAGGGGAATCTCAAGAAACCCCAAAATTTCGCAGTGTTAATTTTCAGCAGTGCGTAAACCTTGAGCTATATAGACACCACAATTCAGGAAAATAAATTTAAACCCTTAGCGGAAAACCACACAATACACCCAAAATGCAACACCCTTGGCGGCAAATCTAAAAAAACACCCAAAACCCAACACTCAAAATACATTATGCACTGCCTTCTCCAACATTTCAGTAAGGTATGTTTCCAAAAAGCACTAACTTCCATTGGAAAAGTAATTTAATCGGGGGTCTAAAGTGTTCCAAAATAACTGTTAGTTGAATGGCTATGTTAGAAATATTCTGGAGCCTTAATTTATCATGACTGGGAAAAGGTGGGAGTAATTCTCAATCAGAAAGTCAGCATGTACAAGTAAAGGTGCTTACTAAAAGAGGCTGCATCAAGCCATATTAATCACCCATAGAAATTGTTCTCAGCCTTTCTATGCTCGCAAAAGCACGACACATACTTAGACGAAGCTCACTTTAGTAAGCAATACTATCCAGGCTAAAGAACATTCACAGTAAAAGACTAAGCCCAACATTTTACAGTATTTCTAATGGAACTCAATGCCTACAATTTTTTGAGTTAGTTTGAATTTTGTTTAGCTGCAATTTTGCAGTGTTCAACTACTTGTTTAATTATATTATTTTACAGCAATCTCTTGGAAATACACTTACAAGAATGCAAATACTTTCATTGCCACCAGGTGCTCGATGAATTTGAAAAACTATTTTATCTGATTTTTGAGTTATAGAAGATCAAAACTAACCCATCTGTTTCTCGTTTTCGTTTTATCGATTTAGTACAACTAAAGTAAAACTAAGCATTTTTGAAGCACTTTCTATCTCAATCTCATTAACAGTACTGCCAAAAGGGTTCGTCCTTTGTGAACTCAATTTGCCTAAATAAAAGCCTACAGGGTATGAGTTGAGCTTCACAAATGTGAAGTTCTTGCTATGGACATGTAAATAATTAAACATGGTCAATGTTGCCACCATTTGTGCGAACCAATAGAAGAAGGCCCGTTTGCGTGAACCAATAGTGAGAGGCAGGGCACAAACTGAATTGCCCAAATTTCCCATGAACATGAGCTGAATTACCAGTAAGCAGACGTGTCAAACCTGCTGTGTGCTTATTGGCTCTTCTTTAAATTGAAATGTTTTTAATTTTAAAATATGGATTAGAAATAGAAAAAATTAAATAAATAGGTTGAGTGACTTTTAAATTAAAAATCAAAGTTTAATGACATTCTGTGAAAATAATCCATAGTTGAGTGGCTTTAAAATTAAAAATGAAAGTTGAATGACTTTCTGTGAAAAGAGTTTATAGTCGAGTGACCATCTGCAAAATTAACTCATTCTAGAGGATATATAGACCTATGGATAAAAGAAAAGTCATTCACTTTAATGAGGATTTTCGTGACTAGATCCACTTTTTCAATAATAGAAAACCTTATAGTTAGGGGTCGAACTAGAAGTTAGTGTGGGTTCAATTGAATTCATTTGCTTTCAATCAAATAGTTTATTTGTATTAAAATTTTTTTATTAAATATGTATTAATATTAAGTTAATTCAATTATTAATTCTTAAAATAATCAATTTAAAAATTTTGAACCCATAAAACTAAAAGTAAATGAAGGTTACCTTGTTACCTTAATCACACAATTGAGATATACTCAACAAGTTGTGCTTCAATCCATTCATATGGTAGACCTCTTCCAAAGCCCTTGATTTATTTCTTCCAATCTTTCTAACTCCAATAACAGTACCTTTTTTTCCATCTCCGAAGGAAACTTTTCCTCCTTTCATAGGTGTAAGTGAAAGGAACTTGAGTTTGTCTCCAGTCATATGTCTTGAGCAAGCACTGCCCATGTACCAATACTTGCTTCCTTTCAGTGTAGCCTGCGAAACAAGTCAAGGGTTAGATTTAAGAACCCAGACAAGCGTGGATCCTTTCTTGTTATAAAAAGGATGAATGAGATCCCTTGTTGTCCAACTTAGTAACATGTTCCTTGACCTGTTCAAAGCAATTTATACACATAGATTAAAGACTGGTGGTTGCAGATAAGCAAACAAGGACAACCAGCAACACACTTTAATGACACATCAGAAAAATTCGTACTCCAAAGACTCCAGATGTGCGCAAAATGGCAAAATTATCCATCAGTGAAGATGGAAATTAGGACTAAGGAACCATGTCAATCCTGGTGCCTACTACTGGTTCTTTTGTAATAGGTAATAATTTGATAAGTTAATATAAGTTTTAAGATAATAGTTTTTAAATTTCAACTTGAATTAGTAAAGAAAATACTGATTTTGATAAAATAATAAAATAATATATTTTTAGAAGATTCTTATGGTATAGTCCATTAACATTATTATTGGAAGTAATAATTAATTAAGTATATAAGGAAATATAAGTATATAAGGAAAATAGAATTATATTAAGTATATA
>JAPFFP010084858.1:0-21794 GCA_026153255.1 Solanum medicagineum | reverse complement strand
TATACCCTCGACCCCCTCAAGCGTTAGACGCACATATAGCCCATTAACACAAGATTCAATCACTTTTAAAATTTAGCGTCAATTTGTCCAAACTATGTCATGTTTCATTTGTACTGTACTAGTATTGTAAGGTGTGGGGTGTTACATCAGATAGGCATGATTAACAAGGACATTTGTATATCGTTTGTATCAACATAGATGAGAGAGAAGATCAAAAAAATGGATTTTGTAAACTTTTTTAGAGGAAAGGGATTACTTGTAATTATGGAAAGAAAAGTAGTTTATTCTTGTAATATTTCATTTAAAGTAACCAAGGTGAAAAGTCACACCATGAGGATTACCATTATTATTCCCATCATAGTTCACACCCTCAATTTCTTTAACAAGATCTATGTACTGAGGCTTACTTGGTCCAAAATCATTTATCAAATATTTCCGACAATTTGTATCATTTGCATGTATAAGCTTTCGGAGATCACAAACAAGGTGGTTACTAGCATGGAATATGATTCCAATAACAATGGCTCCAACAATAGCCAGCATGTAGAGTAAGAATATTAAAGAAAATATAAGCGCCACATTTTTCTCTACTGTGTGCAGTTGTGTGTTTATGCCTATGGCATGACTAGTCACACACATTAGTTACCCACTCTATTTTCGTCCCATTTGTCATTTATATTTTACTTTTGTTTCATTTTTTTTCATCTTCATCATGGCTGGACTTCGTCGCGCTAAAGCTCAATCACATATTTGGCATCATTATGTGAAGCTTGAAGAGAATGAGGATGGATCATTTAATGTAAACCGTATTAATGGTGGTCATGTTTCTCATTATTAATTGCTCAATGGGACTGGTTCGTTTAGATCTCATAATAAGCGGTGTTTGGAAAACTTGAAGTAGAAACAGGCTGATCTCAAACAGAGTCGACTCAAGGATTGAGTAGTACTATTTTGTTGACTATGTTTGGACTTAATTGTTGTTTTGTTGCTACTAAATTGCTATTTATTTTGTATAAGACTATAATGGTGCAGCTTATAATTGTGTGCACTGGTTTTTCTCAGTAGATAGTTTTATTGGCTTGTTGCTTCTTGTGCTGTCACAAAGAATATCTCCTAAGGCAATCATGTGCCGACCCTTAGAACATATGTCGTTCTCAACTAGATGCCACCGACAAACCCATATAACTAGTTTCTCATTGTAGATCACCCAAAATACCCATAGGATATGACCTACACCTGCTAACAGGGTCACACTCCCATCTCTAACCCACCAGTGGCTTAGTGTCAACGCACCTCGGATTACAAGTCACAAGGCTCCTTCTAGGGTAAAACTATGATCGTCCCCAGAACATGGTGTATCTCTAGTCAGTAACAAGTGGCACAAGTATAGGATAGATTACAACTGTACATAGGATCATATAAGCAACAGGGCAACATAGAATCATGTTTAATTAAGGAATTCTACCAAAATTACTCAGTAAAGATATAGATAACTGCAGTCGCATAGTGCATCTACACACCAACCAGATTACATGCTAGATTCAGCATACAGGGTATCATGTAATCACTGGTCCATCATAATAGCTAGTGTATTCCGATAGCCTTAGACCACACACACACATACAATCAAGAGTCAAGCTCAGTGTACATACCTGTCACATGTTTCCATCTCTAACCAACTCCTTTCAAGCCCTTTCGTAGCATATAATGTAAGAACTCAGGTAATATAATAGGTACAGCCAACACAACCGTCAATACAACAACCACCATCCCATAATATTATATATAAAGAACACACCGATCACATCCAGCCATAACAACATATACTCCACAACTTAATCCATAAACAGTATATTTCTACACATTCCAACTCAAATATGCAAACATCGCAACTCAGTCTAGGGTGTAGAGAAAGCCGAGCCTACCTAGAATCTGAGTTGGAATATTATCCCTACATCACCCTGAGACTATAACCAGAAATTTGGCCAAAATCGGACCCCAAACGACCAAGAAAAGGCCCAAAAATGAAGTCAAAAACTTTATCAAAAAAACTTTCTTTTCAAACTTTCTCGGTAAAAATTCTCAAAAACCAAAAAAAATCAGTGAATATCCAATACACCAAAGCATCCCTCTCAGAACGTAGAGCAATGCAAACACAAATTTCACTTAATTCCATTAAAAAATGTCTGACTTATTGCATTGTAAAGTTTTCACTCATTCTCGATATATCAACAAAGAAAAAGTAGAGATTTACCTCAAAATATGTGTTAAATCCCGAATCCAACTTTACCACGGCATTCCTTTTAAATCTTTCAAATCGAATGAAAAATGAGCTCAAAATCGAGGTACAAAATTGGAAGAAATAATTATATACTTTTCCTCGAAAAATAAGTACATATACACACACATATATATAGAGATGGAGGTGGCTGCCAGATCACTGCCATATGGCCGCAGTAGGGTGTGCCACACCACCCCTCTCCCATTAATCCTTTTATTTCTTTTCCCCTGTTTCTGGCTCGTTCGGACTCCAATTGCTGCAAACAAACTATGTAACGCTATAGTTTCCGGCGTTCCAAATCTAACAGTGCAGTCAAAATTTCCAACGGAGCTTCCTACAATACAGAGATGGTCCTATTTCTTTATCTGCAGCATTTAACGAAATGCCCCTAGACGAAATCATATCCGGACGTCCTCGGTATCAAACAAAGGGTCGACCTAGACCAAAATCACATTTTGGAGCTAATGATACTACCAAAATTCTCATCCGAGGCATGGATCCTGAGAGCATTGACTGGGTCAGCAATTAACCAGTTCTAGCGGCCAAATTTGCAATCCACGACATGATTGCAACAGACATGCTCCTAGCCTAATTCGACCATTCTAGAGCTAATGAACTAGCTAGAATTCCATTCTGAGGTTGTTTACTATGACTTTACTCAAAAACTCATTTTACGGGTAGAACCTCCTAGTTAACTCAAAAATCTACATAACACCTGAATAACCCAACAAATAATCACCCAAATAGTTTCAAGGTCCCTATACACATGCTCAAGTAAATATAATAACATCAAAATTATATAAGTGACCCAGAGGATCATTACAACATCCCCCACTAACAAGACTTTAGTCCGCGAAAGTACGAACACAGGCATACTTGTAGGCTCCAATCCACACCACGAGTATATAAGTCACACGCATGTTCCATATTTTACAATAATTTAGTATCACCCTCACTATCTTGAAATCCCACCACCCGCCTGTATATGAAAGCGAGTCAGTGCGGTATTCATCAAGAAAGTCTCAAGAATCCACTGTTTGTCCCATTCACTTAATCAGCTGACAAGTCACGAGGATTAATCAGCTAGACATACCTGTCTTGACTACATCACTAAGTGTTCAGATACTCATAGTTGTTGATGATTCTACTTGTGGTTTATATATATGCCTTTTACTCCATTTCTAGCTTCCTTATATAAGTTATTCCCACAATTAACTACAAATAGCCCACATGCCAACCAAATAACTATGGATAATAGCTAGTATGCTCTCATTCACACGCATGACAAAACCCCCTTCCTTTGTTGTCCAATCCACCTGGCATCGCCACCAAAAACTCACCAATGCAGTAAATATCCAACAGGCTACCGACTCAAAAAGCTCTCTGTATTTCCCTTCGTACCCAGGCATCCGTATCTTACTTATTAAACATGGTCCGTAGTATTTATTATCACTCAGGCCTTCTTTCTGTAGCATCAAACATGTAACCCGTGACAAGAAATGCAACAACATCTACTAGTGCTTACAAGTCACCAAATCCTTACTATACAACCTAGTAGTTAGCCTGACCGACAGTATCAACCACTCATAATGGCCACAAAAGATCCAGGTACAACTCCCAGAATGTATTATATCGAAACCTCTCTTAACAATATGCGGCCATCATTTAATGCAACAAAAATATTTTGGAGTACATGTAACTTATCTGCAATACCTCGGCACACCATCAATGCACAGAGAGAAGGATGTATAGTAGGACAAGTTAGAGGTAGGGCTAACTGAGATGCAACTAGTCCAACCCATTCTGAAACCTCAATAGGGATGACATATCGGGCCCAAGCTCACCTCACCATTTGATCCGCATGACTTCTCTCATGGGTGGCACCCTCAAAATCGCTCTGTCCCCAAATCTCAAACTACACAAATTGGCGCCTATGGAGGGAATAACCCCCGGAGTTGACTCAGACCTATCCTCAACTATCTTAGACACTCCGGACCTTGGCTAAGGCACCCTGTAACAAGCTTATACCATTCGGGTCTGGCTCTGTAGGCTTAAACCAACCAACTGGAGCATGGCATCAGCAACCATAAAATAGAAATAAGTCAGTCCGCCCCTAAAGTAATATCAAAACCGAGGCCATCCAATAATATCAATATACCAATATCACAATCCTGAAGAGTCCTCATGCAAAATCCCTCAGTCACAACATATCTCGCCTTCAGGATCTCTATCAAGAGTGCTCACAGCCCATATAACCTTTAACAAGCCACTGACGTACGTATATATGTATCAAAGAACTCCATCTCTAACAACATCTCTCATAGGACAATACATAGCCACCACCAATCAAGTACTAATCACAAATCCTGTTGCTGAGGCCCTTCTACATTATCACTGCTTGTAAGCTTCCTTATCTGACTGTTACAACTTGAGGGCACCTAGCCTTTACTCAATAGACATTGGGGGCTACCCTTTATCTGGGATTGATGATGCAACACCTCCCCTCCTCGGAGTCTGGCCTCTACACGGTATCCACACGGAGGGATGAATGAAGCAAATATTTTAGAAATTGGAGGACCATTGACAAGACGTACAACCAGAATTAATACCATAGGAAAGTTTCTAAACATCATGTAGCCTCCTGGAGATAGGCCACGGACGTCTGCACATCCATCCACAAGATCTACTAGATAGTAGCTCTGTAAAGTTGAGACCAATGAACATTAAGCTCTAATATCACCTTTTCATGACCCGGTCCCGGTTATGATGGCACCTGTTGGTCCCACCTACAGGCAAGCCAATTCCCAACCCAAGGGTACCTGTCCTAGCTCTCTAGTCCAAACAAATTGATACAACAATAATATATGCAGAAAACCTACCCAGAACCTAAAAGTCAACTGAAAAGAGCTACAATAAACACAAGGATATATCGTATACATATATCAATAATAATAATAATATACCAAACTATGAGTGCACCTATAAATACCAAACTGTACTGTACAACGTTGATATCCTGATGCAAAAGACAGCCATCAACTGGAAGGAGACTGTGAAGGAGCTAGAACTGTCGGTGCTCACCAAAAGTCTCCTAGGCGCTCCTGAAATTCCCCAACTCAACTTTCATGTCCTATACTTGAACTTGCACCACGGGGAGATGCAGAAGTAGGGGCAAGTACCAAAAAAGGCACCCAGTAGGCATCACCAGCAGACCGAGTGAAATAGTAAACATAACTAAAGTCCAAATATATAAAGATCTGTAGTAGTGTAGCAAGAAGAACTCAAATCAAGGCATTGGCATTTCCGAAAACCCCCAAACCACAATGGAACCAACTAAACTAAAGAATAATGGTAACTGAACAAATCCAAGTATTGATCATCAACATTGATTGACGATGATTGCATAGACTAATACCACAACTATCCCCAACTGAGGCATAGTGTTGCACGTGGGTGCAAGGCCCTAATATCTATGCTTGTATGCCAATTGGCCCCTGTAAGCCCAAAAGGTACACCCGCGCACAATAGTAATGTCAAAACAAATCATAGAATACTATAGAACCATCACAGAATCCCATAGAACCATCATAGAGCTAGTTCTCCACATCATCAGAATAAGGATCAACTGTATGTAGGTGTAAGGCCCTAGTATCTAAGCCTGAACGCCCCCCTGAGCCCCCATAAGCTTAGGGGTACACCTATGAACAATCAAGGTGTTTAAGGTGAGTGGATCCAAGGGTAAACAGTCAGGCCCCTGGCCCTAACATAACAATAGTAACTGCATCCTCGACCTATCAAAAGTAGTGTCACATGAGGACTTGAACCCCTAATATCACTTTGGGACTCTAACCCCTGGGTCTTCCAACCTAGCCTCTGTCAGGCATGAAATATCCCCAAAAGTGCCTAAAAATGTGCCTCAAAAATTCCATGATCGTAATTTTGATATATCTCAAAATTTTATGCATGATATCAAAAACCTGACTTCATATTCGTGATCGGGGGGAAAATTGAGTAGGAAATGGGTATGACACCAATTTTAAAGCAACCATAGAAAAATTTTATTTCCAAAAATTTCATAATAGAGTAAGGATCCGCGCCACTGGCTCGATATGGCCAAGGCGCGGACCTTGTATTTTGTTGCCAGTTTTTCCTGTTTCGGTCCAAGGCCTTAGGGTCTTCGGCCTAAGCCTTCCTTTGCATAAAAACACCTATACTTAGTCATTTTTCAACCTCATATCACTCAAGACATTCCTCAAAATCCTCTCAAACACTTACTCAAATATTTCATCCAAATTCAAGTGTCCCAAACTCATCTTCGGATCTCAAGAAATTCATTCAAGCTTCAAGTTCTCATTTAAATCTTCATCGAGGAAATCCCCAAGTTTGAAGTATATGGGATTCAGCCATTGGGTCCTTTCACCCTTGGTGCCCAACCTCCCTTTTTATGTAAATTGCATGTTTTCAAGGTGGATTATACATGGGTATCTCTTATCATGAAAGTTGATTATAAACTATGTTGGGGTTTCATAAAATATTGATTGTTTAAGCATGTTTTGAGCTATGAAGATCTATTATGAGAATTGATGAAGGGTTTCAATGTATTTGGCATGAGGGTGTTACTAAGTATTGGTGTGTTATTTTACATTAACTTTTCTCACATGAATTCACTCTTGAATTGCGTGATTTTGAACTAGCATTACACACCCGCCAAGTTTTTGATAAAATGTCTGGTTAAGAATTCTTGAGCTATTGATAATCTATTGCATGGCCTATGAGTCAAGTGACTTTATGATGATGAAAGAAATGTATGTTTATATTGAATTCATGTAAAGTATTTATGTTGTTGCAAGTTGACCACCTTGTTGAGTGGGTGTTGAGCCTAAATCGCCTTGTCGGGGGGTGGTAAGCCCGTACTACCAATTGAGGGGTAGATACCTCAATCGCCTTCCAAGAGGGTGGTATGCCTTGGATTCCAAGTACTAGTTTGCTTGGTCTAGATGATGGTCTCTTTCTACACATATAATATGTTCTATACAAGCATCTTTTACTTCAAGTGTTGATCATGCATGGCATATTGTTAGTATACTACCCATTGCCTATGTTTATGCATTTTGACTATGTTGCATATCTCTTGTTGCATTGCGTCCTATATACTTAGTACATTCAAACATTCTATCACATACTTTATGCCTACATGATGTTACCATGTAGGAACCGGAGCTCCTCACAATCATACTCCACGTGGCTAGTTGTGATATTTTAAAGATAAGCTTTGGTAAGTCCTCAAGTTAGGGGACACTAGCTATGATACTCTTGCATATGTTATTCCTTTATGTTAAACTCTTGATACTATTAGGGTAAGCTTGGAAAAGTGTCTTGGCCCCCGCCCATTTTATGTTTAGAGTTGTTGTTGTACAAGTGATATAATTATGCTATGCTCTTGACTCTTGATTGTTTATGGCTATCTAACACTTCCCCTTAGTTATTTTATCCCTTTTGTTACTCTCTTACTCTTGTTTAATTGCATCCACGACCAAGATATGTAAATAATATGCTAAGAGGATTGTTTAGGGTCCCTTTGGGTTTCCATTAACCATGTCACGTCTAGACCTTAGGCTTGGGTCATGACCAACATAGTATCAGAGCACTGGGTTGTTAATTGTCCTCGGCATCTAACACACCTCGTCGATTAGAGTCTTATTCATGGTTGTGAAGTGCACCACAACCATGAATGGGAGGCTATGAGCTGTTTTAGGAAATGTTTCACTTCTTCATGATCTATGTCGTGCGATAGAGTTAGGTCCCCTAAGGCTTATTTCTCATTCTTAATAATTGCATTTTAGAACATGTCTCAAGCTATTTAGGGTGGTGAGCAAAGTGGTGATTATGCCTCATTTGAGTGTTACCTCACCAATGGTGGCATGTCAAATGCAGAGGTTCATAATGCTCTATGGCTATTGGCCAAAGCGGTGATCATTCAACTCAATCAATAACTAGGTGTTCACGAGACTTCAAGGGATAAGAGGAGGGTGAGTGAGGCTAAGAGGGCTGGAGTTGGGGGTGTCCCATTTTTTATTAGAATATTGTGCCCAAATACCGAAAGAAGAGGATCCCTTTTGCCACTTGTCAAGAGTGTGGCAAGAAACATCGTGGAAGGTATTTGGCGAGAATTGCAGATCACTTCAAGTGTGGTGGTGATGGGAATAGTATGAGGGAGTGCCCAGTGGCCTCAAGGAAGGAAGGAGAAGAGTTCAAATTGAAGGTAGGCTTCCATATGCCAAGGCCGGTGGCAATTGTGGAATGACTCATCCCAGATGCCCAAAATGTGGGAGGAAATATGGTGGCATATGTTGGAGCAGCAAGAGTGCATACTTTGGGTTTAGCAAGACGGTCCACAAGATTACTAGTTGCCCATGTGTTCAAAGGAAAGGCAAGGGTGTTGGTGTTCAAGATACCCCAACGTCTCGCAAGTGTGGGAAGTACCATCTAGGAGATCATTTGGCCAGTCCAAGTGCATATTTCAAGTGTGGTGCGAAGGATCATGAATCGGGCATTGTCCAAGGGTCACTATGGATTATGGGGATGACCATTGGCATTTCCAACCATACCCCTCTAAGGGTCGCTAGACTTGGCATGGTGCTTTATAGGTATGTTAAAAGTCTTTGATCTTGATGTGTGTGCATTGATAGACCCGGGTTCCACTCTTTCTTTTATCACTCCTTTTGTTTCCAAAAAGCTTCATATTAAACCCGGATTGTTGTGTGAGCCAAATGAAGTGTCTATTCCTGTTGGTGCATCCATTGTTGCTAGAAGGGTTTATAGAAATTGCCCCATTCTCATTTTGCAAAAAATATTGCCTTATGATTTTGTTGAGTTGGATATGGTAGATTTTGATGTCATTCTTGTGATTGATTGATTGTATGCATATTATGCTTCTATTGATTGTAGAACTTGTGTGGTCAAATTCAAAGTCCCTAACGAACCCGTCCTTCAGTGTGAGAGTTATGATGCGGTTGTCAAGGGTAGACTTATTTCTTGCATTAAAGCCCAAAAGTTGATTTCAAAGGGGGTGTCTCTATCATCTTGTGAGGGTTAGGGATCTTGAGTCCAAGGTCCTTCCTATAGAGTCGGTTCCGACGGTGAATGAGTTTCTTGATGTCATTCATAGTGAGCTTCCAGGTGTTCCTCCCGAAAAGGAAATAGACTTTGGTATAGACCTCCTTCCTGATACTCAACCCATTTCTATTCCCCTTACCAAATGGCCCTGGCAGAGTTGAACGAGCTGAAAGAGCAATTGAGGGATTTGTTGGAGAAGGGTTTTATTATGCCTAGTCAATCACCTTGGGGTGCACTGGTATTGTTTGTGAAGAAGAAGGATGCTACTCTTAGAATATGCATTGACTACCGACAACTTAGTAGGGTCACCATAAAGAATAAGTACCCTCTACCAAGGATTGATGATCTTTTTAACCAACTACAAAGGGCTAGTCATTTCTTTTCTAAGATTGATTTTTGGTCCGGTTTCTTTTTCCGCAAGTGAGAGTGAGGGAGGGTCATATCCCTAGATGTCTTTTTCTAACTCGAAGTAAGAACTTTGAGTCGTGGTGGAGTTATTTGGTTGACTAATGCACTGGCTATGTTTATGGATCTCATGATTAGGGTCTTTAAACCCTACCTTGTTATGTGTGTGGTAGCTTATGGATGGTATATTGATTTATTTCCAGAATGAAGAAGAGCTTGTGAGTCATTTGAAAGCGATGTTGAAAATTCTGAGGGGTGAGAGGTTGGTTGCTAAATATGGTGAGTGTGAATTGTGGGTAACAAGGAGGTGGTTAGAGAAGTGCATCGGTTGGCTAGGTTTGGAATGAGGTTGGATGAAGTTGAGAATGGTAGTGTAGTGGTTTTGATGGTTCCGAATCTTATTTGGTTGAACGGGTCAAGTTAGTACAAGACCATGACCTCGCCTTCATAGAGTTGAAGGCCTTGGCGAGAGATGGTAAGGTGGAGGTTTTCTTCCAAGGGAGAGATAGTGCCCTTATGTACCAAGGTAGGTTGTGTGTGCCTAGTGTTGGACTAGAGAGCGAAGGTGATATATGAGGCCCATAATTCATCCTATTCTATTCACCTTGGTTCTACAAAGAGGTATAGAGATTCAGGGAAGTGTATTGGTGGGGTGGTATGAAGAGAGATACTGCTAAGTTAGTATCCAGTTGTCATATTTGCCAACAAGTTAAAGTCGAGCATCAAAGGTCGGGTGGCCTAGCCCTAGATATAGACACTCCTACTTGGAAGTGCGAGGAAATTAACATGGAATTTTTTGGTTGGGTTTCCTAAGACTAGGAAGCATCTTGATTCTATTCGGGTTATCGTTGATAGAATGACAAAGTCAACTCATTTCCTACCGATTAAGACTACTTATGGTGCCAAAGATTGTGCCAAATTATATGTTCATGAGTTAATAAGATTGCATGGGGTCTTTATAGAGTGTTGAGGAGGATTGTTAAGGTGTCCTATGAGTTCGAGTTAGAGTGTTGAGGAGGATTGGTAAGGTGACCTATGAGTTGGAGTTGCCCAATGATATGAATATGGTTCATCCAGTCTTCCATATGCCTATGCTAAGGAAGTGCGTGGGTGATCAAAGTGCAATTGTGCCTTTAGATATGGTGGGTATTGTTGAAAACAATTTTACTTATGAAGAGGTCCCTGTAGAAATTTTTGACAGACAAGTGAAGAGGTTGAGGAACAAGGATGTAGCTTCCGTTAAGGTCCTTTGGAGGAACCAACAAGTTGAAAGTTCCACATAGGAAGCTGAGGCGAACATGAAAAAGTGATATCCCTATATCTTCCATTCTACTCAACCCTAAGGTACTAATTTAGGTCCCCTATAGGATTTCAAATCTTAAGTTTCAACTTTTATGTCATTTGCATGCTTTCATGTTTATGTTGACAAGTTTATGGTGATTTTGACACTTATGTTAAGATTTTTGAAATGATGTTTAAGTGCATTGTTGCATTTATGTGTTGGGATGAAATCATCTTGGTTACTACTTTTATATATATTTCTTTGATCTTTGTGGAAGAATGTTCCCAAGGGAGAGATATTGAGACACCCCAAAAAGTGTCCAAGAATGTGTCTCAAAAATGTCCATAATTGTAATTTCCATATATCTCAAAATACGTGTGTGATATAGAAAATTAACTTTATATTCATGATCAGGAGAAACAATTGAGTGGGAGATGGGTATAACCCTGATTTTAGAGCAACCATAGCAAAATGTTATTTTCCAAAAATTTCGCAAAACAATAAGGATCCGCGCCCCTAGCGCGACGCTACCAGGGCGCGGACTTGTGTATTTTGTTTCAGTTTTTCCTGTTTTAGTCCTAGGTCTTGTGGTATTGGGCCTAAGCCTTCCTATGTGTAAAAATACCTATACTTAGTGATTTTTCAACCCCTTATCTGTCAAGGCATTCCCCAAAACTCTCTCTAACACTTAGTGAAATATTTCATCCAAACTCATCTCTGGATCTCAAGAAATTCATTCAAGCTTCAAGTTCTCATGCAAATCTTCATCAAGGAAATCCCCGAGTTTGAAGTATGTGGGTTTCAACGATTGGGTTCTTTCACCCATGGTGGCCAACCTCCCTTTTTATGTAAATTACATGTTTTCAAGTTGGATTATCTATGGGTATCTCTTATTATGAAAGTTGATTATAAACTATATTGGGGTGTCATAAAATGTTGATTGTTTAATCATGTTCTGAGCAATGAATCTATGATCTATTATGAGATTTGATGAAGGGTTTCAATCTATTTTGCTTGAGGGTGTTACCAAGGGTTGGTGGATTGTTTTAAATTAAGTTTTCTGACATGATTTCACTCTTGAAACGCATGATTTGAACTAGTATTACACACCCACTAAGTGTTTGATAAAATATCCCGTTAAGAATTCTTGAGCTATTGATGATATATTATATAGCCTATGAGTCAAGTGACTTTATGATGATGAAAGTATTGTATGTTTGTATTGAATTCATGAAAATTCTTTATGGTGTTGCAAGTTTACCATACCTTGTTGAAGGGTGTTAAGCCTCAATCGCCTTGTCGAGGGATGGTAAGCCCATACTGCCATGTTGGGGGTGGATACCTCAATCGCCTTGTGGGGGCTGGTAAGCCCGTACTACCAGTTGAGGGGTAGATACCTCAATCGCCTTCCAAGGGGGTGGTATGCCTTGGATTCGAAGTGCTAGTTTGCATGTTCTATGATGATGGTCTCTTCCTACATATGTTATATGCTCTATACAAGCATGTTTTACTTCAAGCATTGACCATGCATGCCATATTGTTATTATACTATCCATTGCCTATGGTTATGCATTTTGACCATGTTGCCTATCTCTTGTTGCATTGCATCCTACATACTTAGTGCATTCAAATGTACTCACATACTCTATGCCTACATGATGTTACCATGTAGGAACCGGAGCTCCTTACGATCATCCTCTGCGTGGCAAGTTGTGATATCTTGAAGATAAGCTTTGGTGAGTTCTCAACTTCTGGGACACTAGTTATGCTACTCTTGCTTATGTTATTCCTTTATGTTGAACTCTTGATACTTTAAGGGTGAGCCTGAAAGTGTCTTAGCCCCACCCGTTCTATGTTTAGAGGTGTTGTTGGACAAGTGATGTAATTATGTTATGCTCTTGACTCATGATTATTTATGGCTATCTAAGACTTTCCCTCAGTCCCTTTATCCCTTTATCCCTTTTTATACTCTCTGTTGTTGTTTAATTGCTTTCGCAGCCAAGGATGTGTAACTGATATGCTAAAAGGCTTGTTTGGGGTCCCTTCGGTTTCCTATTCGTCGTGTCACATCTAGGCCCTAGGCTTGGGTCGTGATAGGGCAATCAGGCAGGACCAAGTTGTCTGACCATAAATGTAACGGTGGGACGTACCCCTCGCGAGAGAAAGAATCCTCCTCAAATAATAGTATCTCATCTCAAGATATGAATCACGGGGCCTAGGCTCATGGAATATCAATCACGGGGCCCAGCCCCACAGAATATCAATCGGGGTCCTAGACCAAAATCTCAGCCGATGCTCGATCCACAGAATCGATATTCATTGCCCGGCCTCTGGCATGACCACCGGAACTTAGAACACAGGGTGTAAAACTCATGAACTCAGATACTCAAAGGTGGCCTCTGGTGCTTGAACAACAACGAGGAATGTCATCTAAGACTCGAGGCATCAATCAATCACTCACTCCACCAATCTATCCAGAACTTGAACTACAAAGTCATATCATGCGCTAAGAGAACGTAGGCTACGATAATCGCATCTTTCCCAGAGTTAACGTAGGCGACGACACTCTCAACCTAGGTATCCCACAATCTCAATCTAACCCAAATAATCATAATCACCATATCTCTAAGATACAACAGATACCCTAGAATCGAATGGAAAGAACCAGTACACAACAACTATCAAAAGAACATCGAAGAGTATATATGTCCCTAAACACCATAGAGCCACAACTATCTAAGGCTAAGTATACGACAACCTCACCATTCCCCAGTGCTCATAGAAAACATGGACTATCACAGTACATTATAGGTACCGAAGACAACTAGACTCTGCAGAGTTATGCCTATATAAGAACCAGGCCCCTTTCTGTGTAAAGCAACTCATAGGACAGAGACAATATAACCTAAGCTAAGGCCCAAGAGGTAGATAATTAGAAGGATGACACCCACCAAGAACATATCATAGCTTAGCAACCACAAATAATATCGCCTAAGGCAACTATGTGCCGGCCCACTGAACATGTGCCACTCTCAACTAGATGCCACACCATAAGATAAACCGATATAACTAGTGTCTCATCATAGATCACCCAAAATGCCCATAGGTTATGACCTACACCTCGCTAACAGGGCCGCACTCACATCTCTAACCCGCCAGTGGCTTAGTGTCAATGCATCTCGTATTATAGGTAACAAAGTTCCTTCCGGGGTAAAACTATGATCGTCCCCAGAACATAGTATATCTCTAATCACTAACCAGTGGCACAAGTATATAATAGATAACAACAGTATACATGATGATATAAATCACAGAGCAACATAGAATCATGTTTAATTAGGGAATTCTTCCAAAATTACTAAGTAAAGATATAGATAAATGCAGTTGCATCGTACATATACATACTAGATTCCGTACACAGGATAATATGTAATCACAAGTCCATCTCAATAGCTAGTGTATTCTGATAACCTCATACCACACATATATACAAGCAAGAGTCAAGCTCAGTGTACATATCTGTTACATGTTCCCAGCTCTAACCAACTCCTTTCAAGCCCTTTCATAGTCACATAATGTAAGAACTCAGGTAATATAACAACTACAACCAACATATCCCTCATTATATATAAACAACAAAATGATAACATTCAGTCGTATACAACATATACTCCACAACTCAATTGATAAACAGTATATTTCTACATATTCCAACTTAATATGCTAACATCTCAGCTCAATCTAGGGTGTAGAGAAAGCTAGTTTATCCGGCATCTAACATAACTTGCTTTGATTCAGTCTAACCAAGCTATTCTCTTTTGAATCTCCTCTCAATGTTGCTCAGCTATCAAAACATAAGTGACAAGATCATTATGGTTGGTTTGATTGTAAAATCTCAAGAAACGAGTGAAATTAAATCAATTAAGACTAAAAAAGGAAAAATCAGGGCCCATGCTCAAAATACTGAATCAATCTCCATAAAATTTTCCCCACATCACCCTGAGTCCATAGTCAGAAATTCGACAAAAAATGAACCCAGACGACTAAGAAAAGGCCCAAAAAACAAAGTTAAAAAGTTTACCGAGAAAACATTCTTTTCAAACTTTCTCAGTCAAAATTCTCAAAAACTAGATAAAATCAGGAAATATCTAGCATACTACAGCATCCCTCTCAGAACGTAGAGCAATTTAGACATAAATTTCACTTAATTCCTTTAAGAAATGACCGAGATATTGTAATATAAAGATTTCACTCATTCCCGATATATCAATAAAGAAAAAGCAGAGATTTACCTCAAAATAGGTGTTAAATTGTGAATCTGACTTCACAATAGTGTTCCTTGTGAAAAACTGAGTCACATAGCCCTTTGTATCGCTCAAATCGAATGAAAAATGAGCTTGAAATTGCGGCACAAATTAGGAGGAAATAATTATATACTTTTCCTAGAAAAATAAGTACATATATATATATATATATATATATATATATAGGTAGGTAGGTAGTTGCCAGATCACTATCATGTGGCAGCAACATAATTTGCCACGTGGAAGCAATAAGGTGTGTCATGTCACCCCTCTCCCATTAATCCTTTTATTCCTTTTCTGCCATTTCGGGCTTGTTCAGACTCCAATTTTCCAAAAAAACTATGTAAGCCTATGGATTTCGTTGTTCTAGATCCAACAGTACAGACAGAATTTCAAACGGAGCTTCCTACAATATAGTGACTGTCCCTTTTCTTTATCTGCATCATTTAACGAAAAGCCCCCGGATGAAATCACATTCGGACGTCCTCGGTATCATCCAAAGGGTCGACCCATACCAAAATCGACATTCTGGGGCTAACCACACTATCAAAATTCTCATCCGAGTAATGATTCCCGAGAACATTGACTGGGTCAACTATTAACCAGTTCCCCTGTCCAAATTTGCAATCCATGATATAATTACACCGGATATGCCCCTAGCCTAATTCGACTATTCCAGAGCTAATGGACTCACTAGAATTCCATTATGAGGTTGTTTACTAGGACTTTACTCAAAAATTGATTTTACAGATATAACCTCTTAGTTAGTTTAAAAATCCACGTAACACCCGAATAACCCAATCAATAATCACCTAAATAGTTTCAAGGTTACTATACACATGCTCAAGTAAACATAATAAAACCAAAATCATAGAAGTGAGCTGGAGGGTCATTACATATGCATTGCTGAATTTGTTGTTGGTTATAATCGTGTTGCTTAATTTGTTGCTGCTTGTGGACTACTGAATTACTTCAAGAGTTCTGCACTATTGAAAGTAACAAAGGAAAGCAATTGAAGGTTGTAGGTTGTTACAAGAGTTCAGAACTTTGCACATTCTAGTTTTAATTCTTGATAGCCACTAGGAGTTCAAAGCTTATAATTGTTAATGGTTTACCCGATAATCGAACCGATAAAGGTTAACAATCAATAACCAATAAATCGATATCTGAACGGTTCTTACTGGTTTGGTATATCTACAAATTGATAATAAATAAGTAAAACCGAAATATTCAAACTGAACAGAATCACCCGATACGCAGCCCTAATTGTCGGTAAAAAATACTTTTAGTGATAAAATAATATATTTAACCTCAAAATTATTAATCCTTTTATATTAATAAATTTATACCTAATTGATGTATTTAAGGATGAAATAACTTTTTGCATAAAAAGTTAACGATTAATGATGAAAATACATTTGTTCAACTACGTACAAAATACATATAACTTTAGAGACAACTGATGTCATCATTGAATGAACTAAATAATTAGTGACGATATAATTTTGTGGCAATAATTAACTTTTTTAGTGACAAAACACATACTATCAACTACAAAAAAATTACACTTTTTATGATAAATATATTTGTCAAAAATATGTATGCATTAGAGACAATTTTTCATTTTGTATCTAATATAACCTTTTAGTGATGAAACACTAAATCGTCTTTGTATACTTTTATCGACCCACATTTAGAGACGATTAATTGACGAATTATTTTTCATCACACAACTCTTTGGTGAAGCAACATGATTAATCAGTGACAAAATCATTTGTCCCTGATAATCGAATTTGTTGTAGTGACATGAGAAGAATTTGCGATCTATTTACTATGCCAGCAAAGCTCTTAACATTACCAAGAGGAACTATATGATGATTGAACATGAATTGCTTGTAGTGGTGTTTGCATCTACGAAATTCAAATCTTACTTGACCCCAACGTCATTGTACACACTAATCATGTAGCACTTTGACACTTTATGGGAAAAAAAAAGATGCTAAGCCTAGATTGATTTGTTAAGTGCTCCTGCTGCAAAAGTTTGAGTTTGAGATTAAAGATCGTGAGGGAATAAAAAATTAGGTAGTTGATTATCTATCCATGCTAGAGGAAGAGGTAATGTTGAAGCTACCCAATGTTGTTGAGATTGATGATACTTTTTCAAATGAGCACATATTGGCTGTATAATAGGACTTGATTCCATGGTTCGCAATTTTGCTAACTATACGGTGAGCTATGTCTTACCATTAAATATGTTCTTCCACCAGCATCAAAAATTTATGTCATATGCAAGGAAGTTCATATGGAAGAAACCATAGTTGTTTTGTATTTGAACTAACAAGGTTATTCATCGTTGCATACATGAGGTGGAGATAATGAGCATATTTGAGGCATGTCTGAAACACCCAAAAACTGGGCTTCGAAAATGCTCATAATCGTAATTTCCATATATCTCAAAACCCGTGCGTGATATCAAAAATTTGACTTCATATTCTTGATTAGGGGGGAAATTGAGTAGTAAATGTGTATAACCCCATTTTAGAGGACCCGTGGAGAAAAATGATTTTTGCAAAATTTTTGGAAACAGTGGCTATCTACGCCCTGGCCGGGACGCTCCAAGGGCACGGAACTATGCCAAAATGGCCTTTGCATTGGGTTCATGTTGTAGACTAGACGCGGGCCAGTGCAGTTTTTCCCCTATTTTCTATTTCGGCCCAAGGGTATTAGGGTCATAGCCCCATGCCCATTTAAACATAAAATCACCCACACTTAGCCATTTTTTAACTGTATATCACTCAAGACCCCCTCTAAAACCTCTCTAACACTTTATCAAAAATTTTCATCCTAATTCAAGGATCTCAAGCTTAATTTTGGAACTCCAGGATTCTCTTCAAGCCCCAAGTCCTCTTCAAGCTCAACTCAAGAAAACCCAAGTTTGAAGTATTTGGGTTTCATCCATTAGATCCTTTCACCCATGGAGCTAAAATCTTCCTTTTTATGAAAATTGAATGTTTTAAAATTGTACTACTTTTGGGTATCTCTTCTTATGAAAAATGAGTATGAATTATGTTGGAGTTCTATCAAACATTGTTGATTATGCATGAATATCCTTTTTAAGCTTATACTATGAATTAATCTATGCCTATAGAGACTATACATGATTTAAGCTATGAAATCTATGAACTATTGCGAAGTTTTGATATGATATACATTTTAACCATGATGGGGCTTTACTATAATATTGCCAGGTTGATTTAATTGACTTTGAAATGATTTGATTTTAGTTCTTCTTGTTCCACACTCTTGAAATGCATATACCCACCAAGTGTTTGATAAAATGTCTTGACAAGGATTCTCAAGTTATTGATGATCTATTGCATGATTTATGAGTCAAGTGACTTCATGATGATTTTGGGCTTTCAAATTGTATTGAATTCATGAACATGTCTATGATGTGATAAATGTCAAATCATGACCTTTTCTTGCCTCTTCGATGTGATGTTTCATGAGCTATTTGTATCCCTACCGAAAAGGTCATGCCGTACTGTAGAATACCTCATGGTTCCTACCTAAAAGACTATGTCATAAGTTAAGGGCAACCTACTGAAAATCATATGTCGTAAGGTAGGGTACGCTCACGGTTCCTACCTAAAAGATTATATCGCAAGTAATAACAACCTACCGAAAAGGACATGCCGTAAGGTATAATAAGTCATGGTTCCTACTTAAAAGATTATGTCATAAAGTAAGGACAACCTATCGAAAAGGTCATGTATAAGGTATAATAAATCATGACACCTACCTAAAAGATTATATCGTAAGCTAAGGACATCTTATAATACCTACCAAAAAGGCTATGTCATAAGGTTGGGGTATTAGTGACACTCTGCAAAAAGGTTGTGCCATAAGGTGAGTGAGAGTTTACTTGGGTTAATCTCATGCATGTTTGTGCAAGGTTTGAGCATATATATTCCATATTGAGCATATGTTCATTGAATATGACTAAGCATCTTGTTATTATGGCCTATGGTTATTGTTGCGTTACATCCCGCATACTTAGTACATTCAAACGTACTAATGCATACTCTATGCCTATATGATTTTACCATGTAGGAATCGGGCTCCTTTAGACCCTCCTCCACGTGGCTAGTTTGGTTCTTCAAGAAGCTTTGGTGAGTCCTCAAATCTTGAGGATGATATCTACTTTATTTCATGTTATATTGAGACTTATTTCTTATGTTGGATCCTTATTATTATGAGGGTGACTCGGGAAGTGTCTTGGCCCCCGCTCCATTCCAAATTTGAGATGTTGCTAGATATTATGATGTATTTATGCTTTGAACATGACTCTTCTTATGGATTCTATGTTTATGAAAATATTCCCTTAGTCCCACTTCCATTTTAATTATATCTCTCGTTGTTGTTTATTTTGCTTTAGGAACAAAGGATGTGTGCATGTTACGAACAAAAGGCTTGTTTGGGTTGTCTTTGAACTTTTCATTCACCGTGTCATGTCTAGGCCCCTGACTTGGGTCGTGTCAAACTTGGTATTAAAGCACTAGGTTGTTAATGGTCCTCAAAATCAAACACACCGCATTGATTAGAGTCTTATTCATGGTTGTGAAGCGCGCCACAACTATGAATGGGAGGCTATGAGGCGTTCAAGGAAATGTTTCACTTCTTCATGGTCTATGTCGCACCTTAGATGTAAGATAAGGCTTTTTCCCTAACGAATACTCTTTGCTCTTCTAGATTATGCCACTATAAAAAGGAAGACTAAGGAGGCCCCGTGCACCCGCGGGACAACCAACTAGTAGCGCTCCTCAAGCTCCTCAAGATGGAGGGGCTACCTAAGTTGACTACCGGAATGCTATTACCATGTTGGCCCATGCAATGACCAACCAATTGAATCAAGGGCCCAAGTCCCCTATGCTCATACTCCAGCCTCAAAAGTGAAGGACTTCACTAGAATGAACCCTCCAAAGTTTCAGGGGTCCACGGCGAAGGAAGATCCCCAAGAGTTCATAGATGAGGTGTACAAGGTGCTATCCATCATGGGGATCAATTTGGAGAAGAAGATAGAACTAGTGGCCTACCAACAAAAAGGTGTGCCTCAAATTTGGTTTATGCAATGGAAGATAGAGACGGGAAATCATGATGCTATTTCTTGGGAGGAGTTCAAAGCTACCTTCCTTAACTGGTTCTTCCCTTTTGAGTTGACAGAGGCTAAAATGATGGAGTTCATGAATCTTAAGCAAGGTTCTATGAGTGTTCAACAAGCTCTCAGTATGCTCCTCAATTGGCCGCTGAACCTAGATCAAGGATGAACAAGTTTGTATTGGTGGCGTCCGACTTAGTAAATAAAGAGTGTCGTTCTGCAATGCTTGTAAGTGATATGGAATTGTCTCGGCTCATGACCTATGCCGAACAACTTGAGGAGGAGAAATTTAGGAAGAAGAGAAGTGGGGAGTCCAAGAGGGCTCGATTTAAGGATTATCGATTTCAATAAGATCTCAAGTCTCAAGGCCAAGGATTCTCTAGTGCTCCAAACAAGAGGGTTGGTAAGGAGGGGGTGCCTAACCCAAGGCCCCAAGGAGGTGATGACGGGGTGACTCATCCTAGATTCCCAAAATGTGGGAGGAAACATGGTGGCACATGTTAGACGAACACGGGTGCATGCTTTGGGTGTGGTGAGATGGGCCACAAAATTCCGAATTGCTCACATGCTCAAAATAATCTTAAAGATGGCTAACCACAAGAGAAAGGTGGTCATGTTGATCAAAGGGCTCAAGAAAGCCAACAAGGGGGTGCTCTATGACATAATTGATTTTATGCTCTTTAAGGGAGGCAAGGAGGGAATAAGGTGCCCGATGTTATTACTGGTATGTTTAAGATTTTTTATTTTGATGTGCTTGCTTTGATAGGACCGAGTGTCACTATTTCTTTCATTACTCCTTTTGTTGCTAATAAACTTCAAGTGTGCCCAAATTGCTATGTGATCCTTCTAGGTGTCTACCCCATTGGTGAGTCTATTGTTGCTAGAAAAAGTCTTTAGGGGTGTCCCAAGTCCTTATTGCATAAAGTCTTGTCTAGTGATTTTTTTGAACTTGTCATGGTAGATTTTTATATTATTCTTGGGGGTGGATAGGTTTCATGCATATCATACTTCTATTGATTGTAGTACCCGTAAAGTTAGATTTAAATTCCTTAATGAGTTCGTACTTGAGTGGAAAGTTGTAAAGTGGTAGTTAAAGGTAGATTCATTTCTTGTCTTAAGGACCACATTGATCTCTAAGGGTTGTATTTACCATCTCGTAAGGGTTGGGGATGCTAAGTCTTAATTGTTCCTATTGAGTCGGTTCCAGTAGTCAATAAGTTTCTTGATGTCTTTCTCGATATTTTGAAT
>JAPFFP010084838.1:0-21795 GCA_026153255.1 Solanum medicagineum | reverse complement strand
CTACCCATTCTTGATTTTGAGATATATGAATTTGTATGGGCATCTTGCATATTTTATTTCCATGAACATGATTATTGCGCATTTACTATATGTTTGCTGGATGATCCAAGACAAGAAATGCAAAGCCGAGGGAAAATGGTTCTGGCTAGAGAAAAAGAATGAGAATTAAAGAGGATGTACTATGATTCGAGGGATGTGTCGCATGCCGTGACAGATACTATGATTAGAGGGTCGTGTTGTACGCAGCGATGGTTACTATGATTCAAGGGACATATCACACGCCGCGACGGATACTATGATTCGATGGTCGTGTCGCACGCCACGGTAGATACATGGTCCATGTGTGGCCCCCATGGGTTCTGACTGATGCATGTTTTTGATCAGCGGATGTGTATCACTAGGATAGACATGCATCATTCTACGTGACATTGCATTGCATTGTATCTCATTATCATTTATAAACGTGTGAGTGTTTTATGAAACTTGTGATAGATGCACTTGATCCCTGATGTTGTTATATAATAGTTGTTGTGGTTATTGAGCTATCTACTATGTACATTGTGAACTATTATGCTGGACTGATTTTATGCAGGTTGTAGTTGTGGGGGTTTGGTTGGAGTGTTGGGGGTACCGATGTTCTATATTACTTAATTTTATGTTTAGTAGTTCACTTGCTGAGTACTGTGTGTTTGGTACTCACCCCCTTGCTACAATAGTTTTGTAGGTTGCGAGCCCGAATTGTCGTGATACTCTCCACTCTTCCTTGTCTGAGGCTTCCTGTGGAGATTGTGAGATGTAGTTGT
This sequence comes from Solanum medicagineum, assembly GCA_026153255.1. NCBI lineage: Eukaryota > Viridiplantae > Streptophyta > Magnoliopsida > Solanales > Solanaceae > Solanum > Solanum medicagineum. Next base: position 20,992 of record JAPFFP010084838.1, on the reverse strand, counting down.
TTCCTATCCTAGCTGACTTGTTACTCCTATTTATGATTTTGTTCTATTCTAGAGACAATATTATTTGATACTTACGTTTCTTTTCGAATCTATTGTAATACATTAGAAGCTTGTGCACATGACAACCAGGTTTTGGGGGATGTTCATCAAGTTGACTTTGTATCCGTAATTGAACTTTTACTTTTATTATAATTCTGCATTTTTAATGTTATAGTTGGGTTTTAGGCTGACTTGTCTTGGTGGGATAACACGAGTGCCATCACGCCTGAATTTCGGGTCGTGACAAGTACATGAGGGTAGAGAAATAGCATAGGTCATAACCCCTATATGTAAGCATGAGATAATGGATAGTACATGAGGGTAAAGAAATAGCATAGGTCATAACTCCTACATGTAAGCATTGGATAATAAAAACTATTGAATCACACATGAGGGTGAGGCTTACCGCATAGTTCATAACCCCTTCATATGAGTATAAGAAATAGCATAACACTAAATCGTACATGAGGGTGACGCATACAATATAGTTCATAACCCCTTCACGTAGATATAAGATAGTAAGTAATATTGACTCGTACATGAGGGTGAGGCATTTAACATAGTTCATAGGTTTCATAGATCAAATCATGCATAATCTCAATAGACATAAATCAACTCAAAGTATAAGTTTAAAAATAGATATTCATAAGTAATCAATAATACTTGATAAAACCACAAAATAACTTTCATTCAATATTCATAATAAGAGATACCCATAGGTAGTAAAACTTGAAATCGTGCAATTTTTCATAAAAAGGAAGATTGGATTCCATGGGTGAAAGGACCCAATGGATGAAACCCACATACCTTAAACATGGGTTCTCTTGAGTTGAGCTTGAAAGAAACTTAGAGCTTGAAGAGAATCGTTGAGTTCCAAAGTAAGGCTTGAAATCCTCAAAATTTGAATGATATATTTGGTTAAGTCTTGGAGAGGTTTCTGAGAGGGTCTTGATTGATATAGAGTTGAAAAATGGCCATGTATAGGTGTTTGCATGCATAATTGGGTATGGGGCTATTACCCTAATGCCCTTGGGTAGAAATAGAAAAACAGCGAAAAAATAGCACTGGTTCGCATTTGATCTGTGATGCGGACCCAACGCGAAGGCAACAATTACACTACTCCGTGCCCCTAGCGCATCACGGCAAGGGCACAAATTGCCACTATTTTCAAAAAATTAGCAAAAATCATTTTTCACTATGGGTCTTCTAAAATTCGTGTTATACCCATGCCTTACTCAATTTCTCCCCCTCCCCCCAATCAAGAATATGAAGTTAGATTTTCGATATCACGCATGGATTTTGAAATTTATGAAAATTCCGGTGATGGGCATTCTGAATCATATTTTTGGGGTATTTCCATTGACAATCAATAACATCAAGTCCTCTTTCAGGATAATAAGGAAATAGCCAAATTTAAGATTCAATCCTCTCCTACACTGGCCACGTAGTTATTGAGTTGAGTGCATATTTGCACTTACTCTTGTTACTCCTCCAAAGAGTCAATGCTCAAAAGACTCTATCCAATCAGTTCAATTCTATCCAATCAATCAAGTCTCACAAGGACTCTTATCAATTCATCAATTCAGTCATAATCAAACCTTTTGGCCTATCAATCATCCAATAAGTCTTCAATCACATCTTCCAAGAGTATTTTAGACTCACATTTATGACCACATAAAGCCAGGTTCAATCAGTTAGGCTCATGTTTTGAAAAATACAAAATATCTTTCAGTTTTATTCATGCTACACTCATACTAAGTCATAATCACATCTAGGGCTTTCACAATTCATGCCTTCAGTTTCACTCAAGGCATACTAACAAGCAATTATGATCAAAATATGACTAATGTTTGATGAAATAAGATATGTAATTCATCTGTTCAAGAATTCAAGTTATGAAAACCCTTAATGCAATGTCATATATAAATATGCTAGGGTTTAAGATATTCTCAAGGAAACAAATCATAAAAGGATAAATCCTATCAAAAATCAACGTATCACATTGTTAGGGCATATGGAAGGACATAATCCATGATTTATTTTGTCTTACATACATGGAATGACGGATGACAAAAACATTCGGTGGAGTTTGCTCCAACCACTTAAATCCCTAGCTCTTTCTCCTCTTCTTATGTAATGACCAGATTGGTAATATTGCCTAATCTGTGAAATTTATAGTTTTACTCTTTCCTACATTGCTTTGGGCCTAACTGAACTATCTGAATGGTTAGAATTGAAATCCTGAGTTTGAAAAGATAAAATATGAGTTTTGGCCTCTTCGAAAGTGTAAGTTGTCGAAAAAGTGAGTTTTTATGTCATTCTGATTTTTAGAGGTCAGATCAAGGATTCATCTATTCCACTAACTCCGGAATGTCAAAAGTGAACTATAAGAAATTGTAGAACTGAATTTGGAGTTAAAATTTTGTAGGCCCAAAGTTGTGATTTTAGTCATCTTCAAAATCAAAATTTGACTTTGGTCAACATTCGGGGTTCAAAAACTCAGACCAAAATTTCGACAGTTTCAATAGTTTCGGATGGTAAAACTAACACTAGAAATGGTCTCATCATAATATTTGGAGTTTTCGAGGGTAACTTTAGTGTTTTCAGTTTTAAACTACTTTTATTGACTTGCATTGGTAAATATGTCATAGAGACCTTGGAATCCAATTGCTATGATTCTCTTTAGTCCGGATTGTTGTTTCTAGTATGGAAACTTATAAAGTTTGTAGAATTCTGAGCCTGAATAAGTTCCAAGGGTCCATTTTGTGTTTTGGCATTAGCTGGTGTAGGGGTATTTGGTGCAAACCAAATTTGTACTCCATCTTCACAGAGGTATGTGCACTTTTGTGCTCCATGATTTCTGGACAAGGGTCCGCCTTCGCAGAGTACATTTTTACAGTGTCATTTTTAAAGACGTAAAACTCCAATTTTCGCTCCATTTTCAATTTTTCTAGCTTTGGGAGGTGACTTTCAAAGAGGGTTTTCAGAGAAATCTTTTGGGTAAATATTTATAACATCATTTTGATTAAGTTTCATGATTGTTATCTTGATATTGACTTGAATTTCATGATTATGAATATCCAAAATTGGAAATTTTTCGTCCATGATTTGAAAACTTTAAATGGAGATTTCTCCAATGATTTGAACTCGATTTTCACCAAAATTTTCACCCACGAACTCCATATTTTGAGTAGAATCTAATTTTAAAGTCAATTTTTAGATTCAAAAACTTTGTATTTTAGCCCTAATTTTGGCCATTTTGCCCCTAAGCCTAAAGCATGCCAATATGGGCATCAAAATGCACCTATTGATGAGTAGTACCTGATTTTGATAGTTATTGAGCGATCCAGGGATTATTCAGAGGCTTGAGTTGATTAAAAGCTTGTTCGTGTTCGGTTTTAGCATCGTGGTTGGTTCAGCTAACCTTTTAGGACTGATTTAAGCTATTAATCATGTCATGTTATAATTGTGAGATTTAGATGGATAATTGTGCAACTGAGTTCTTGTGATTGAAATGATGATGGAAAGTAATTCTGATTGAGTCGAATTGTGGTATAATCTTGATCATGTAGATGAATTGAGTCGAATTATAACGAGTTAATGAGGATTTGAGATAAGATTTTACTAAATAAGACTTGTGAGACCAGTTGGGACGAGTAAGGTCCATTATTAATATATTAATTATATTGTTGGATCAAGATAGGATCAGCGTCATTTTATATTTGTATATTTGGGACAGGTTAGGTCCATAATATTGACATTCTTCAATATTTAGGACGAGTTAGGTTCGATATGATTGACATTCATGATTATGGATATAATTATGATGATCTAAAATACAATGATGGTTTTGGCATCAGTTGTGATACTTGATATTATCCCTTGGGTTCATACGATCTGTATGTGATTCATGCCTTAGTATCTCAGTTGTAATGCTAATTATATGTCTACATGGACATTTCAGTTGCGTTGTTGATTTATATCATATGTGCATGGCTTGTAACACCCTTGACCCGAGTAGAAGGCAAGGACATTATGATTCACATTGGGACAACCCCTTTGACTCGAGCAAGAGGCAAGGTTTAGACATATGTTCTTATATCTTGACCACGAGTAGGTGGCAAGGACTTGGCATCATATTATTACTTGAACATTGGTAAGTGGCAAGATTGTGGCATACTGATGTTACTTGACCACGGGCAGGTGGCAAGACCATAACACCCCTCATATTTGGTACGATTATTTGTGCATTATATTTCTTATTGTGGTCATATGACATCATGGATACTTGAGGACATATTAGCTCATTACTATGGTATATGTGTTATCATTTTAGCGCTAACCTTTTTGGATGCAAATATAGGGTTCTTTATTATTACATACTTGTGCGATTTCTCATACCCAAGTGGTTGAACCTACTAGGTAAATTTCAGCGTACTCACCCTACTTTGTTTCCTTCCTCTAGATCGTGCAAAGGGTAAAGGACAGGGTAGTTGATCCTTTCATGTGAGTGCTATCATTATCATCTAGATCACAACGTTGTGGCTCAGACTTCGAGTCATCGTAGATCCTTGGACCCACTTTTATTTCTTTTCTCTATTACTATGTATCAAATTTAGAGATAGTATTGTATTTACTTTTGAGACAGTTATATTTACTCTCCAGTTCTGTTTTAGATGCTCTTATACTCATGACTCCAGTTTTTGGGAGATTCCTTATATCTTATGAGTTGTTTCGACTTTATTTATCTTTCTTATAGTTGTGATCGATTTTGGGTTGTGACAACTTTGGTATCAGAGCACTAGGTTTATTGGGCTCATGAGTTAAAAGCAAGGTGTCTAGCAGAGAATCGTGGATCAGTGTGTAGATGTCGACACACATGTTCAAGAGGCTACGAGATACTTGTGTTAACTCTTTATGAAATATCTAGGCCGTTAGGTCTAGGGTCGATCTATTACGACCGGTGTGGTTATTCCTATTTCATTTTCTTCTTCCAAGCTCTTCTTAAAAAGCACTCACTAAGTTACTGACGGAATCTCAAATCTCTATCGACGCCGAGAATTCATTATGTATCCAAGTTGATTAGAGGTTGAAGCAAGGAGAGAATTCTAAACAATTCTATCGAGCTGAGAAACAAAAAGAGAAAGATAGAATTCCTTTGTTAGCTAACCTAGAATGCTATAAACCTACAGGGAACAGAAGCCAAATCGAAGACATTCCTTTCCTTCTGACTTTATATCTAGATAGATCGTATCCTGTAAATTTGAAATTCTTTCTTTTGTATTCTTTAATGACCAACAATTGGATTTCGTAATTTCTTAGGAAGTGTTTTCACATCTTCTTTCCATTTGTGCATTCTTTTGTATTAACCATTTGAAAGTGTCTAATCTACTCCTTCTGTGCAGATGCTGATTACTTGATCCCATCGTTCAACGAGAAAGCTGGAGGGAACTGAGATGGCTCCCATTTGAGGTCGATGTAGAGTTTGGGGAAGAACTAGGGGTAGAGGACATGTTAGAGGGGAAGTTCCACCGTGAGGGCAGACTAGATCAGCTTCTCCAAAGCCTGTTCATGAGCTAGAGGGGCCTATGGATCCTATTCCACCGCCCTCAGCCACAGAGACTATACCATCAGTTTAGCAGCTACTTATGAGGCTATTGGCTAGATTGGAGAGAGCTTCTCCAACCCTAGCTTCTGTTGAGATATCAGCTTCTACTATACTAGTTGGTTCTTCTAGTGCTCTACTAGAGCCAGCTATAATTCATGCGGGTCCTTCTTCAGCTCCAGCAAACCATCCTGCTACTGTTATTACTCTACTTCACATCTAGACCGAGTTCCGATACTCAATTTCAAAGTTTAATTGTTGCTCCATCTACTGCACCTCCGTTGTTTGTGGTGCCACCATCTTCTGCCAGTCCATCTATGTCTACAAAAGTGCATAAGAGTTTTGAGAGGTTAGTGTAGTTGGCTCCACCGTGTTTTGATGGCACTCCCGAAGATAGAGATTATGATTTTCTGTCAGAATTCCATGATTGGTTCTTCGGATAATTCGTGCCATCCAAGGATACAAAAATTCAGTATCTTCTGCCGAATTAGTACTAAAAGATTTTAAATACTCTATTCCAAATCACGTGAGTCTTTTACTTTTGTTAAAGGCCTTTTTTCAGGCCCAAGTTGGACATCCAATGGCTTTAATTTGAATTATCTTGAATGAATTCAAGAACATATTCGAAGAATCTGGAAATCTTGGTTCAAACTCTTCTCTATTGGGTCTTTCATTTCCAGTCTCCTATTTATTTATTTTATTTATTGGTCCATTTTGGAGCAGTAGAGCTGTTTTCAGTCAATTAAAAACTTTTATCAAAGCCGGGGATCCCCCGCTCTTCGGGGGTGCCCTCAGAGTCGAGGAGAAGGATCTTTTTGGGAAGTAAGAAGCCCTTTTAATGGGATCATCTTGCTATTCTTGAGTCGCATGGAGTTTCCTACACTTCATATCAGTTCATCGGCCTTGCCAAATAGTGGTGGAGGTCAGTGGTAGCTCATCGACCTGTTGCATAACCAGCTATGACCTAGGGACAGTTTGCTGAGATGCTTTTGGGGTGATTCGTGCCCTACAACCTCCGAGACAGCCGTTGAGATGAGTTTGATAGGTTATAATAGGGATCTATGTCTTTTTCTTACTATGAGGCTAGATTTTATGCCTTATCAAGATATGCCTTGTCTAGCATTCCTACTGAGCTCGAGAGGATCTGACGGTTTTGCAAGGGCTTGACAGGGTATCTTAAGGAGGCTACAGCTTCCTTGGTGTTAGCTGGAGGTACTTTCCAGAGTGTTGTGGATCACATTCGTATAACAGAGCGTATCAGGCAGGATAGATAGTGTCACGACCCGGACCTAGGGCCTAGACATGACATGGTGAATGGGGTACCCGAAGGGACCCCAAACAAGCATCCCATCATATCATTACACATCCTTGGGTGCGGAAGCAATTAAACATCAAGAAAAGAAAATAAAATAAGGATAAAAGGGGCTAAGGGAGACTTTCATAGCTTACAACATACAAAATTCAAAAGAGTTAAAGCTAAAAGCATCATTACATAACTTGTTAAAAAACACCTCTAAACTTAGAATTAAGCGCGGGCCAAGACAACTTTCCGAGCTCACCCCTATAGTCAAAAGCATACAATAAAAGAAAGAGAGTCCTTGCATAACATAAGACCAAAGATACCATCCTTAGAGTTGAGAACTTACCAAAGTTGCTTCCAAGATAGTACTAGCCACGTGGAGGAGGAAGATGATCAAGTGGAGCTCCGGTTCCTACATGATAACATCATGTATGCATAGAATATGTGTTAGTACGTTTGAATGTACTAAGTATGTATGTTGCAATGCAACAATAGATAGAAAACATAATCAAGATGCATAATCACAAGCAAGAGATAGTACATTAGCAAGATGGAATGCATGAAGAATGCTTGAAGTAAAACATTCTTAAAAATAATCATACTTACATAATTTGTTTAACGTAATAAGGTTACATGCTTAGATCATCCAAATACCTTGTACTAGAGGGTGAGAGATATAGCATAGGTCATACCCCCTTCCTGTAGATAATGGTTAGTCCATGAGGGTAAAGAGATAGTATAGGTCATAACCCCTACATGTAAGCATGAGATGATAAATAGCACATTAGAGTCGAAAGGTAGCATAGGTCATAACCCCTACATGTGAAAATGAGATAATACAAAATATTGAATCGCATATGAGGGTGAGGCATACCACATAGTTCATAACCCCTTCATATGAGTATAACACATTGCAGATTAACATTAAATCATTTATGAGGGTAAGGTGTACACATAGTTCATAACTCCTTCATGTAGAATTTGGCCTTGTACTAGAGGGTGAGGCATATAACATAGTTCATAACCACATCTAGTAGGCTTCACAATACATAGGTATATAAACCTTAGCATAAGGACTCAATAACTCATCAACAACTGATACACGCATAAATCATGCAATAGATTATAGAAAACTTGAGAATTCTTGACTTGACATTTTATCAAACACTAGGTGGGTATGCAATGATATTTCAAAATCATGCAATTCAAGAGTGGAATCATGTGAGAAAACTTAATGTAAATAAACCCACCAACACTTGGTAATATCGTCATGCAATATACATTGAAACCCTTCATCAAATCTCATAATAGAACATAGATTCAATGCTCCAAACATGCTTAAAAAGTCATATTTTTTATGAAACCCCAACATAGTTTATAACCAAATTCATAATAAGTAAGACCCATAAGTAAATCAACTTGAAAACATCTAATTTCTATAAAAAGGAAGGTTGGGCACTATGGGTGAAAGGACCCAATGGTTGAAACCCACAGACCTCAACTTTGGAGATTTCCTTATGAAGATTTAAATGAGAACTTGAAGCTTGAATGAAATCCTTGAGATCCCATTATGAGATTGGGACACTTGAATTTGGGTGAAATATTTGTCTAATCATTAGAGAGAGTTTTGGGGAATATCTTGAATGATATGAGGTTGAAATGACTAAGTATTGGTGTTTTCAGACATAGGAAGGCTTAGACCAAAGACCCAAAAGCCTTGGAAAGAGATTAGAAAACTAGCAACAAAATAAACTACTCCGCGTCGCGGAGGGAACGCGCACCCTCACTGTTTTGCACAAACTTGGGATAATCAAATTTTTCTACATTTGCTCTAAAATTGGGTTGTACCTATCTCCCACTCAATTTTGTCTCCTGAACAAGAATATGAAGTTGGATTTTCGATATCACGCATGGATTTTGAGATATATAGAAATTATGAATATGGGCATTTCCGAGGCACATTTTTGGGCACTTTTTGGGGTCGTTTCAATATATTCCCCCTGGGAACATTCATACCCGAATGTCAAAGAAATGTGTATAAGAGAAGTAAGCAAAAAAATGTCAGCCCACACAAGGACGTAACAATGCACTTAAACATCATTTAAAAAAGCTCAACATAAGTGTCAAAATCACCATAAACTTGTCAACGTAAACATGAATGCATGCATGCAAAAGATATAAGAGCTGAAAATTAAGATTTGGAATCATAAAGGGACTTGATTTGGTATCATAAGCTTGAATAGAATGAAAGAGGTATGGATATTGCTTCCCCATGCCCGCTCCGGCTCCCCGAATGACACTTTCGACTTGACGATTCTTCCAAAGGGCCTTGACAAGCTTTACTTCCTTATTAATCAACTTTTCCACCCATCCATCCAATATCTCCACCACGACCTTTTACTAAGCTAACTCATCCTCCATAACACCCACAACCTCAAAGATATCTATTGCACTTGAGTCACCAACACATCTCCTCAACCTAGATGCATGAAGAACCAGACGAACCATATTCATATCCATAGGCAACTCCAATTCGTATGCAACCTTACCAATCCTCCTCAATACTTTATAAAGACCTACAAACCATAGACTCAATTCCCTTTCTTGCCAAACCGTATCACCCTTTATGGGTGGGACTTCCAAATGAACCCAATCATCAACACAAGCACACCTAGCCTACCTTAGTACCTAATGACACCATCTCCCCCCTTCGGAGAAGACCTCCACTTCACCACCTTCCACCAAAGCATTCAACTCTAGAAAGGTGGGGTCAAAGTCTTGCTTTGTCTTAACCTCGTCAAACAAAGAAGAATCGAAAGCATCAAAACCACTACACTACCATTCTCAACTTCCTCCAACCTAACTCCCAAGCTAGCTAATCGATGGACCTCTTTAGTCACCTCTTTGCCACCATCATCAACACGAGCTAGGCTGCCCATAGGTACCCTACTCAAAGCATCAGCCATATTATTAGCCTAACTGGGGTGATAACACACACTCATATCACAATCCTTAAGGAGCTCTAACCACCTTCTTATTACCCACAATTCACACTTATCATATTTAGAAAACATCCCCTCATCCCCCAAGATTTGCACCACTACCCTCAAATGATTCACAAGCTCTAAATAAATCAATACTTCATCACTAGACACCATCACAAACATGTCAAGGTAGGGTTTTAAGACCCTATTCATGAAACCCATGAACATAGACAGTGCATTAGTCGACCAAACAACTCCACCACGACTCAAAATTCTCACTCCTAGTCAGAAAAGACATCTAGGGATATCACCTACCCTCATCTCACTTGAGGATAAAACCCGAACTAAAGATCAATCTTAGAGAAGTGACTAGCCCATTGTAGTTGACCAAATAGATCATCTATCCTTAACCATCATGTTACAACCTTACAGGTTCTACACTAATTGGAAGCATGATATGCATGTAGCTAAACAACCAAAAGACCTCCAACCCTTCAAGCCAAGTTCAACCAAGATCACAAAACAAGACTCTATGCAATAAGAACATAGGGCAACCCTTATAGACCTTAATACGCTCACTAATGGGGTTCATGTAGCAATTCGGGACACACGTGAATCTTACTAGCAACAAAAGGAATAATGAAAGAAATAGTAACTCCCGGACCTATCAAAACATGCACATCAAATCAAAAACTTTTAACATACTGGTCACAACATCGGGCAGCTTATCCCCTCATTGCCTCCCTTGAAGAGCATAGAACTGATTATGTCGTAGAGCACCCTCTTCTTAGACCCCTTGAGCCCCTTGATCGACATGGCCACCTTGACCTTGAGGACAACCATCCTCGCCTTTGTTACGAACATAAGGTCAATAAATAAGTTTATGGCCTACTCTTCTACACCCATAACACGCATTTGAATACTTCAAGCCTTTTCCATGATGATGTTTCTCACATTTTTGGCATTTTAGAAAACTCATCCCACCATTGCCACCTTGGGCCCCTGGGTTTAGCACCCCATCATTAGAAAATCTCTTGTTTGGAGCACTAGAGGACCCTTGGCCTTGAAATTCGTGATCTTGTTGGAAGCGGTCACCCTTAGCACCTTGATAACCACCCTCATGCCAAGCCCTCTTAGACTCGCTACTTCTCCTCTTCCTAAGTTTCTCCTCCTCGAGTTGTTTCACATATGTCATGAGATGGGACAAGTACATATCATCTTTCAACATGGAGACACGACACTCTTTATTCACCAAATCAGATACACCCATTACGAAATTGTTCATCCTAGACCTCGGCTCGACCACCAAATATGGAGCATACTTGGAATGCTTGTTGAACTTGAGAGCATATTCAGTCACACTCATGGAACCTTGCTTAAGGTTGATGATCTCCATCATTTTATACTCCCTCAACTCAAGAGAGAAAAACTGATTGAGGAAAATGACTTTGAACTCCTCCCAAGGAATGGCATCACGATTTCCCCTCTCCATCTTCCATTGCATAAACCAAATTTGAGTTACACCTTTTAGTTGATAAGTAGCTAGATCCTCCTTTTCCTCCGAACATACACCTATGATGGATAGCACCTTATACACCTCATCTATGAACTCTTGAGGGTCCTCTTCCACCTTAGACCCGTGGAACTCCGGTGGGTTCACTCTTGTAAATTCCCTCATCCTAGAGACTGGAGTAGGAGCATGAGGGGATTGGACCCTTGGTCGATTTGATTAGTCATGGCATGGCCAACATTGTTCTAGCATTCTGGAACTCAATTTCAGTAGCCCCTCCAACTTGAGCAGCTTGAGGAGCGAGGTAGGTCGGCTATTCTTCGGGTGTATGAGCTCTTTTTCCTCTTCGAATTGGCATGATCTAGCATAGAAAAGAACATTTTAGGGGAAAGCCTTACCTTAACTCCTATAGCATGATATAGAGTAAGAAGAAGGGAAACATTTCCTAAAACGTCTCAGAGCCTCTTACTCATAGTTGTGGTGCACTTGACAACCATAAACAAGACTCTAATCGATATGGTATGTTGGAAGCCAAGGAAAATTAACAACCTAGGGCTCTGCTATCATCATTTTCATGACTCGTACCTATGGCCTAGACATGACACGATGAACAGAAAACTCGAAGGGACCCCAAACAAGCCTCCTAGCATATCATTACACATTCTTTATTGCGAAAGCAATTAAACATCAAGAAAAGAACATAAAACAAGGATAAAAGGGGCTAAGCAAGTCTTTTGTAGCTTCAAAACATACAAGAGTTAAGAGAGTTAAGCTCAAAGCATCATTACATACCTTGTCCAACAACACCTATAAACTTAGAATGGAGCGGGGGCCAAGACAACTTTTTGAGCTCACCCTCATAGTCAAAAGCATACAATAAAATAAAGAGAGTATTTGCATAACATAAGACCAAAGATATCATCCTCGGAGTTGAGGACTCCAGTACTAGCCACATAGATGAGGAAGATGATCAAGTGGAGCTCCGGTTCCTGCATTGTAACATTATGTAGGCATAGAGTATGCATTACTCCATTTGAATGTACTAAGTATGTAGGATGCAATGCAACAAGAGATAGGCAATATATTCAAAATGCATAATCATAAGTAAGAGATAGTATATTAGCAACATGGCATGCATGAACAATGCTTGAAGTAAAACATGCTTGAAAATAATCATACTTACATAACTTGTTTAACACAATAAGGTGACATGATTAGATCATTTAAATACCTTGTCCTAGAGGGTGAGAGATATAGCATAGGTTATAACCCCTTCAAGTAGATAATGGGTAGTACATGGGGGTAAAGAGATAGCATAGGTCATAACCCCTACATGTAAGCATGAGATGATGAACAGCACATGATGGTAGAAAGGTAGCATAGGTCATAACCCTTACATGTTAAAATGAGATAATATGAAATATTTAATCGCATATGAGGGTGAGGCATACCACATAGTTCGTAACCCCTTCATATGAGTATAAGACATTGCATATTAACATCAAATCATTCATGAGGGTAAAGTGTACAACATAGTTCATAATCCCTTCATGTAGAAATTGCTCTTGTACTAGAGGGTGAGGCATATAACGTAGTTTATAACCCCATCTAGTAGGCTTCATAATTCATAAGTGTATAAACCTTAGTATAAGGACTCAATAACTCACCAACAACCGAGACTTACATAAAACATGCAATAGGTCATGGAAAACTTGAGAATCCTTGACTTGACATTTCATCAAACACTTGGTGGGTATGCAATGCTAGTTCAAAATCATGCAATTTAAGAGTGGAATCATGTGAGAAAACTTAATGTAAATAAACCCACCAACACTTGGTAATAACCTCATGCAATTTACATTGAAACCCTTCATCACATCTCATAATATAACATAGCTTCAAAGATCAAAACATGCTTAAATAGTCATATTCTTTATGAAACTCCAACATACTTTATAAACAAATTTGTAATAAGTGAGAACCATAAGTAAATCAACTTGAAAACACGTAAAAAAGGAAGGTTGGGCACTATGGGTGAAAGGACCCAATGGTTGAAACCCACAGACCTCAACTTTGGAGATTTCCTTATGAAGATTTAAATGAGAACTTGAAGCTTGAATGAAATCCTTGAGATCCCATTATGAGATTGGGACACTTGAATTTGGGTGAAATATTTGTCTAATCATTAGAGAGAGTTTTGGGGAATATCTTGAATGATATGAGGTTGAAATGACTAAGTATTGGTGTTTTCAGACATAGGAAGGCTTAGACCAAAGACCCAAAAGCCTTGGAAAGAGATTAAAAAATTGGAAACAAAATGAAATACTCTATGACGGCTCTGCATCGCAGAGGGAACACATACCCCCACTATTTTGCACAAACTTGGGAAGATTAAATTTTGCTATGCTTGCTCTAAAATTAGAGTTGTACCCATTTTCCATTCAATTTTTCCCCCTGAACAAGAATATGAAGTCAGATTTTCGATATCACCCACGGATTTTGAGATACATGGAAATTACAAATATGGATATTTCTGAGGCATATTTTTGAGCACTTTTTGGGGTCGTTTAAGACAGGGTGGCGATAACAGGTTCCATCTACATGGACAATTTTGTGGGCACTCGGCATGGGACCAAGAGATTAAGAGGTGGAGTCATTTGGGCCAGGCAGTTCAGGCAACTCTTCCAGTATCTGATAGTGTTGATAGATCTAGATCTACTCAGGTGGGTAGCATAACCAGACATAGTGGTTCTTCGACACAGTCATCTCAAGGGTGAGATCCCAAGGCTTATTATATTTGTGAAGAGGTTGTGCACTTCACTAACCATTGTCCATATCGATTGTTTCCTACTTAGACATCAGGACCTCAGGCAGCAGCTAGAGACACCTCTGAAGGCATGAGGGGTGGTGCTAGAGGAGGTCATGGTACAGGGAGAGGTGGTGCCCATGGACGTCCACAAACTAATCGTAGTCATAGAAGTTTCTATGTTATTCTTGATAATGCTGAGGCAGAGACTTTTGATGTAGTTATCACAAGTATGGTTCCAGTATGCCACCATTTAGGTTCTGGTTTATTTGATCCAGGCTCTACTTATTCATGTATGTCCACATATTTTGCATTTGATATTTATATTATATGTGAGCCGCTTGCTCAGGCTATTTGTGTTTCCACCCCAGTGGGTGAATCTTTAGTGTTGAATCAAGTTTATCGGGGTTGTGTTGTGATTTTTATGGGGAGAGATACTATTGCTAAGATGATATTGTTAGATTTGGTTAATTTTGATGTGATATTAGGTATGGACTGGTTGTCACCTTATCATGTTATTATTGACTGTTAGGAGAAGAATATGACCTTTGTTGCTCCAATTTGCCTCAGTTGATGTGGATTGGAGCACGTAGTTCCTATCTTAAGGCTATTATTTCTTATATGCATGCTTGTCGGCTGATAGGGAAAGGGTGTTTGGCATATTTGGCTCATGTTCGGGTTGTTTCTCAGGAGTCTCCATCATTAAAGACTACTAGGATTGTTAGAGATTTGATGGATGTATTTTTGACTAATTTACCTAGTATTCCTCTAGATCATGATATTAACTTTGCTATTTATGTTGAGTAGGGCACAAAGCCCATATCTATTGCTCCTTATCGAATGGCTCAAGCTGAATTAAAGGAGTTGAAGGAACTGTAGGAAGATGTATTGAAGAAAGGCTTTATCCATCCTAGTGTATTTCTTTGGGTGCTCCTGTATTGTTTGTGAGAAAGATGGCACTATGTGTATGTGTATTGACTATCATCTACTTAACAAAGTGACTATCAAGAACAAATGTCCCTTATGTCGCATTGATGATCTTTTTGACTAGTTGCAGGGTGCCTCAGCGTTCTCTAAGATCAATTTGTGGTCTGATTACCATCAGTTGAGAGTTCAGGAGTCTGATATCCTGAGGACTGCTTTGAGGACTCATTACGAGCATTATAAGTTCGTGGTTATGTCATTCCAGTTGACTAATTGCCCAACTGCTTCTACGGAGTTGATGAAGCAAGCGCTCAATCCCTATTTAGTCACCTTTGTGATTATGTTCATAGATGATATCTTGGTTTATCCCAAGAGTGAGGCAAATCATGTCAACACCTGAGGACCATACTTTAGAGATTGATTGATGAGAAGTTGTATGCTAAGTTCTCAAAGTGCAATTTTTTGCTTGAGTTTGTCACATTTATTGGCCATGTTTTGTCAAAAGAAGGTATTTTGGTTGATTCGGCCAAGGTAGCAGCTATTTGAGAGTGGGCTAGGCCTACTCTAATGATTGAGATTCAAAGTTTCCTTTGTTTAGCGGCGTATTATTGGCATTCTGTTTAGGGTTTCTCATCTATAGGCCCATTGACTAGATTGACTCAAAAGGCTATAGCCTTCTATTGGTCAGATGATTGTGAGTTGAGCTTCCAAAAGCTTAAAGATTTGTGACTTCAACACTTGTTCTTGCTTTAGCTGAGGAGGGAGTTCTATTTTTGGTATATTGTTATGTTTCAGGTGTAGGTTTGGGTGGTGTATTGATGCAAAAGGAGAGAAAGATAGCCTATGCTTTTACATATCTAAAGGTGCATGAGAAGAACTACCCTACCCATGACATAGAGTTGGATGCAGTTATGTTTGTGTTGAAATTTGGCGACATTATCTTTATGGGATGCATTATGACATCTTTATCGATCACCAGAGTCTCAAAATACATCTTTACTCAGCTTAATCTGAATATGAGACAGCGTAGGTGGTTGGAGTTACTTAAGGACTATGATATCTCTATCTTCTATCACCCCGGGAAGGGCAATGTGGTGGCAGATGCTTTGAGTTGAAAGGCTACTACTATGGGGAGTTTGGCATTCTTGAGGACTGAGAAGAGGCCCTTAGCTCTAGAGGTTCAATCACTTTCTAGAAAGATGGTCCATTTGGACATTTCTCCTCCTTAGAGTATTTTGGCATTTGTTGAGGCTAGATCTTCTTTACTTGATCAGATATGTGCACACAGTTCGAGGACCCCAAATTATGCATGAGTCGTGATAAAGTGTTGAGAGGTGAAACTAAGGTAACTATTACTGCTTCTGATGGTGTATTGATGATTACTGGTAGAATTTGTGTGCCTAAAGTTGAAGATTTGGTGAGATTGGTATAAGAGGAGGCCTATTGTGCTAGATATTTCATCCATCCAGGTGTGGCCAAGATATGTCATGACCTTAAACAACATTATTGGTGGTTTGGCATGAGGAGAGGCATAGATGAGTTTGCTGCCAAGTGTTTGAATTGCCAATGGGTGAAGTATGAGCATCAAAAAGCCGGTGTACCGATGCAAAGGATGCCCATTAGAAGTGGGAGAGAAAGACTATGGACTTTATGACAGGTTTTCCCATGGCCTTAGGCATGTTTGATTCAGTTTGGAAGGTTATTAATTGATTGACCAAGTCAGCACACTTCATACTAATGAAGACTAGCTACAGTACGGAGTAGTTAGCTAGATTATATATCCGGGACATTATCAAGTTGCATGGTGTGCCAGTGTCTATAGTATTAGATAGAGGGTCTGTGTTCACTTCTCACTTTTGGTGGGCTCTACAGCGTGGTTTAGGTACTAGAGTGGATTTGAGTTTATTTTTTTCACCTCAGACTAATTGTCAATCAAAGCACACCACTCAGGTGTTGGATGACATGCTTAGGGCCTGTGTTATTTATTTTGGGGCCTGATGGGACCAGCACTTACCATTGGCAGACTTTGCATATAACAATAATTACATCCAGATGGCACTATTTGAGGCCTTGTATGGCCAGAGATATAGATCACCCATTAGATGGTTTGATTCAGGTTCGGCTGAGGTGTTGGGTGTAGATTTTTTTAGGATGCCATGGACCGGATTTTACTTATTCAGAGTAGACTTTTAACAGCCCACAGTTGCCAGAAAAGTTATGCTGATAAAAGCGTCAAACCTTTTGAGTTCTCTATTGGTGACAGTGTTTGGCTAAAGGTTTCACCTATGAAGGGTGTGATAAGATTCGGTAAGAGGGACAAGCTTAGTCCCAGATTCAATAGCCTATTTGAGATTTTGAGAAGAGTTAGTGGGTGGCCTATGAGTTGTCTTTACCGCCAAGATTATCTTCTATTCATCCCGCTTCCATGTTTTTATGCTCCGCCGGTATATTCTAGAAGAGTTGCATGTGATTTCTTATGACTCTATGGAATTAGGTCCAGATTTGTCCTTTAAAAGGAGCATATAGCCATTTTGTACAGGCAAGTCCGAAGATTGAGATCCAAAGATATACCTTCAGTGAAAGTTTAGTGGCGGCACCGTTCCATTGATGAGGTCACTTGGTAGTTGGAGTCTGACTTGTGGGCTATATATCCCAGCCTTTTTGAGACTTTAGGTACTCCTTGTTTCCTTATGTTCGAGGACGAAAATTCTTTTTAGTGGTGAATGTATAATGACTTGGTCGTTCATTTTTGGCTCAATCCATGAAATTTACATTTTTACTCTTTCGTAAGTTGCTCTAGGAGTAATTTGAACTATTTGAATGGGTAGAATTGATGTCCCGAGTTTGAAAAGATAAAATATGAGTTTTGTCCTTTTTGAAAGCTTACGTTGCTGAAAAAGCAAGTTTTTGATTCATTCGGAGTTTTGAAGGTCAGATCGAGGATCCGTCAATTCCATTTGCCCCGAAATGTCAAAGCTGAATTACCAGAAGTTGTAGAATTGAATAAAGAGTTAAAATGAGGTTTTTAGGCCCAAAGCTTTTATTTTAGTCGTTTTTAGAACCAAAGTTTGACTTTGGTCAACATTCGGGGCTTAGAAGTGTCACGACCCAAGCCTAGGCCTAGACGTGACATGGCAAATGAGAACCCAAAGGGACCCCAAACAAGCCTCTTAGCATATGATTTACACATCCTTGCTCGCGGAAGCAATTAAACAACAATAAGAGAATATAAGTAAGGATAAAGGGACTAAGGGAAATCTTTCATAGCATAACTAATCAAAAGGTCAAAGCTCAAAACATAAATACATAACTTATCCAACAACACCTCTAACATAGATTGGGCAGGAGCGAAGACAACTTTCCGTGCTCACCCTCATAGTCATAAGCATCTAAACAAAGAAAAGAGCCTTTACATAACATAGGATCAATAACAATTGTCCTTAGAGTTGAGGATTCACCAAACTAGCTCCAATAGATAGTATAGCCACATGGAGGAGGAGGATGATCAAGTGGAGCTCCAGTTCCTACACAGTAATATCATATAGGCATAGGTATGCGTTAGTACGTTTGAATGTAATAAATATGTAGGATGTTGTGCCACAAGAGATAAGCAACATAGTCAAAATGCTACATAGGCAATAGGAAGTACAATAACAATATGGCATGCATGATTAATGCTCAAAGTAAAACATGGTTGTATAAAAAATAGTACATGTGTAGAAAGAGACGATCATCATAGACCAAGCATCTAATACATGGAATCCAAGGCCTAGCACCCCCTTGGAAGGTGATTGAGGTATCTATCCCTCAATTGGTAGTAAGAGCCTAGAACCCCCCGACAAAGGGTTCAAAGTTATACCCCTCAACATGGTAGTACGAGCCTAGCACCCCTTCACAAGGTGGTCAAGGTATCTACCCCTTAACGTGGTAGTATGGGCCTAGCACCCCCTAACATGGTGGTCAAGATCTTGCCTTGCCTTCACCTACTCAATCAATGAAGATTTGGAACCATCAACCACCCCTACTCCACTATTATCAATCTCCTCCAACCTAACTCCCAATCTAGCCAACCGATGAACCTCTCTAGTCACCTCTTTGCCCTCGTCCCCAACATGTGCAACGCTACCCATAAACACCTTACTCAAAGCATCGGCCACAACATTAGCCTTACTGGGTGATAATGCACACTCATATCATAATCCTTGAGTAGCTCTAACAACCTTCGTTGTCTCAAGTTGAGATCTTTTTGGGTGAAAACATATTGGAGACTCTTATGATTGGTAAACACATCAACAGTCACCCCATACTAGTATTGACGCCAAATTTTCAAAGCAAATAGCAGGGCGGCCAACTCAAGATCATGGGTAGGATAATTCTCTTAATGCACTTTAAGTTGTCTTGAGGCATAAGCTATCACTTTACCATTTTGCATCAATACACAACCTAAACCAATTCGTGGGCATCAATCACAATACACAACAAAACACTTCCAACCCTTCCAGTAGAGATAAGATAGGAGTGGAGACAAACTTTTCTTTCAATTGTGAAAACTCTGTTCACACTCTTTGGTCCACACAAATTTATCCTTCGTTTGAGTCAACATAGTCATAGGAGAAGCAATAGAAGAGAACCTATTCACAAACCTCTGGTAATAACCCATTTAGCCCAAGAAGCTTCTAATATCCGTTGGAGTCAAATGTCTAGGAAAATTTCTAATCACTTCCGTCTTTTTAGGATCCACCTTAATACCATCCCCTGACATCACATGACTTAGGAAGGCAACCTTTTTCAACCAAAACTCCCATTTCTCATACTTTCCATACAACTTCTCCTCCCTCAAGATTTGTAACACCACCCTTAAGTGATCCACATGGTCCTCCTCACTATGGGAATAAATCAATCAATAAATACCACCACAAACAAAAAGGTAGGACTTGAAGACCCTATTCATAAGATCCATGAAGATAGCTAGTGCATTGGTCAACCCAAAAGACATAACCATGAATTCATAGTGCCTATACCTAGGAATGCCATGTTGGGAACGTCACACTCCCTCACCTTCACTTGGTGATACCGGGACCGAAGATCAATCTTAGGGAAGTGACTATCCCCTTCAAGTTGGTCAAAAACATTATTAATCCTTGGGAAAGGGTACTTATTCTTGATGGTGACTCTATTAAGTTGTCGGTAGTCAATACACATTCTAACAAAATCGTCCTTCTTCTTCACATACAACACCGATGCACCCCAAGGTGATTGGTTAGTCCTAATAAAACCTTTCTTCACCCCAAGGGAATGTGAAGGAATTACAGGTGACTGATGCTTGCTATGAGGGGCCACTACGACTCGTATAGGAACTTACGAGTCGTAAGAGTATCTCATAACGAAGCACAGAACTACCTACAATGCCTACTTATTTCTCACTCAAGGCATAAATTCATCACCAAATCTCAACACATTTAAGCAAAGGGGAGCAAAGCAAGACTAAATGACACAAATTCAACTCCAAACTAACATTGGCAATTCAAAACGACCATTCACCCTAGGAGTCAAGATCAATTTAACAATTTGTCAAGCATACCAATCAAAGAACATATTCCAAACCAACACTTGGCAATCATCCAACATTTCAAAGGAGTGTAATCACCATTCACAAGGATTCAATAACAACTCACATGCTCAAACACAAGCAATCACACCAATACCATCTAAATTTCAACTCTGATAGCCATTCCAACCCTATGTGAGCAGCAATAATGTGACTCAAACCAAAAATTTATCAGTTTCATACTCATAACTATCCATTCAAAACTCTCAACAGGGC
>JAPFFP010084828.1:0-21796 GCA_026153255.1 Solanum medicagineum | reverse complement strand
TCCCCGGGAAAAGGCCTATACATATGTAAGTTCCAAGCCCCTTCAAATAGCCCAGTAACTTCCTCTCTTTTTCCGATATGGGATTTGCCTAAGTGAGCTACAGGCGTTACGTATCGCCGTCCCTGCAAAAAACATGCATAACCATAATAGGTAAATCATCTCATTGTATAGGCTTAATAATGAGTAATCATGTATTTTCAATAAAACTTTCATAAAATCCCAATATAGTATATTATCCTAATCTCTAATGAATAATACCCATGAGCAACATAACTTGAAAACATATAATTCTCATAGAAATGGAAAATTGGGCTTCATGGGTGAAAGGTAACCATGAATGAAGACCACATACCTTAGACCCTGAATTTTCTTGAAATTGAGATGAGAAAGACTTGAAACTAGGAATGGGGTCTTGAAATCCATAACTAGTTTTTGAGTTTCCTTGAATTTGTATTGGGGTTTTGATGGAAGCTCTTGATTGAATTTGAGGGTATATTCCAATAAGGAGGAGTAAATTTGATCATTAGGAATAGGGTTAGGTTTTTAAGAAGTGTTAAGATAGCATAGGAATCACCACAATACCAATAGAAATGGCTAAATTTACGGAATTCCATTAATAAAGCGGAATTTGACAAAAACCCGTATATACCCCTAGACATACGAGTTCTACGAAATGGGCATAACTTCTTCATCCAAACTCTAAATAAGGTAAAACCAAGAGCATTGGATAGATAATTCAAAAAGATTTGATTTAGCAGGTCGTGGGCCACCCATTTCTTTGTGTGATAAGAGATATGCCCCTTTAAAGTTGACCCTCCTACCGATACTTGTGCAAAACTTAGCTAGCAGAAATTCCTTTGAACTAGGCTAGATATAGGGGACCCACAATGGTCTAAGACGACATAAATAAGCTTGACTTAGATTTAAATGAGAGCTTTAAACTTGAATGAGTTTCTTGAGATCCAGAAGTGAGTTTGGGACACTTGAATTGGGTGAAATATTTGTCTATGTGTTTGAGCGAGTATTGGGGAATGTCTTGTATGATATGAAAGTGATATATGGCTAAGTATAGGTACTTTTACATATGGGAAGACTTAGTCCCAAGACCCAAAAGCCTTGGACCTGAGCAAAATATAGGTCACAAACACACACTATGGCGCACTCCTGGCGCATCGCGCCTAGGTCGCGAATCTTTACAATTTTTCGCCAACTTTGAAATTTTAGATTTTTCTATGGTTGCTCTAAAATTTGGGTTAGACACATTGCCCATGCTATTTTACACCCTGGACAAGAATATGAAGTTGGATTTTTGATATCACGCACAAATTTTGAGATATATAGAAATTACAATTTTGGGCATTTTCGAGGAACATTTTCGGACACTTTTTGGGGTCATTTCATGTACGCACAGTTTGAGGCTTTGTATGTTAGGAGGTGTATATCTCTGGTAAGGTGGTTTGATATAAGAGAGATGGCTTTGATTGGCCTGGATTTGGTATTGGAAGCTATGGAGAAGGTGAAGTTGATTAGGGAGAGGTTGAAGACAACCCAAAGTCGCAAAAAGTCCTATTCAGATGTTAGGAAGAGGGAACTTGAGTTTCATGTGGGTGATTGGGTTTATGTGAAGGTCTCAACTATGATGGGTGTAATGCATTTTGGAAAGAAGGGAAAGTTGAGTCCCCGGTATGTAGGTCCTTACGAGATTGTTGAGAAAACTGGGATATGGCTTATAGGTTAGATTTGTGATGTGCTGTCAAATTACAGCACATTTGGTGCCAAGAAACAAGGAATTTTGTGAGTTCTTAAAGCGAATTTTTAGTTTTTTGATGTGTTTTTGAGTTAATCTTGCAGAAACGTTAAGTTGACATGATTTTGAAGAAAAGTTGCAGATTTTGCTAAATCATAGGCCATACGAGCCCTCCTACGAGTCGTAGGTTGTGTCGTAGCAGGAATCATAGACCAAAAATTCAGAAATCTGCCAAGTGAAGGTTACCCCTATGAGTCCAGCCTAAGAGTTATAAGACACACTACAACTCGTATAGATGGACTCATTACAAGAATCAGAGAGCCAAAATGTTGGACCAAAACCTGAAGACCAAGACTACGAGATCAACATGCGAGTCGTAG
Organism: Solanum medicagineum; assembly: GCA_026153255.1. Taxonomy (NCBI): domain Eukaryota; kingdom Viridiplantae; phylum Streptophyta; class Magnoliopsida; order Solanales; family Solanaceae; genus Solanum; species Solanum medicagineum. The sequence goes on along the minus strand of JAPFFP010084828.1, from coordinate 19,669 downwards.
CTTGAGTAACGACTTGTACCTATGGGTCATAGCAGTTTAGTCCAAGATGCCAAAAACCTGATGTGACACCCCGACTACGACTAGTTGGCCAACTTACAAGTCATAACTGTGAAATTTATCAGATGCTAGCTTATTTTCTACATAATTCCTTGGGTTGTTTTGTAAATACTATAAATAGTTTAAGTTAGGTTTTTGAAGGGAGTTCAAATAGTAGATATTTCTCCATTATATTTTGATGATTTTCTTAGGTTTTTAGAGTAGATTATTGCTCTCTTTAGGAAACCCATTTTGGGGATTGCAAATTTTGCTTTGTACTCAGTGTTGATCAATCAAGCTTGTGGGTTTGCAACTTGTGGTGCCTATCTCTTTAATTGTTATTGGTGAAATTCTCAACTATGTCTATTTTGTGCATTTTTGTGTGTTTTGTCTTAGCTATGAGTAGATAAACACCCACAACCTTAGGTTGTAGGAACCAGGGTAGTTGACTTGAGATGACCTAGATTTTATGCATGTTTATGATTGGTGTTTTGCATTTGTTGTTTATTTCGCTTGATGATTAATGATGTTTGGTGGTGACCAACACCAAACCCTGCTTACTATCACGATCTTGACCAAGGTAGTGATGAATAGGAAAAGGGACGTAGATGACAGGATTTTGTTGATGTTTTCCCCTCTAATCGACCAAACCCGACCAAGGGGAGGTTGACTGAAACAATAGGTAACGGTTGGCACGCCATGGTGGCCGACCAAGCGCCATGGTGAAATTCGACCTTCACCTTCACAAGAGGGCAAGAAGAACCTAAGTTACCATCCTGCATGCGATTAACTGATCATAGTTATGTTATCTAGGGTAATTGAGCCATAGGGAACACTATTTCCCAACTTGTCTCCAAAATTGAGTGTTTTCCCGAATTTTAATTAGTGCTTATTTTATGTTGTCTTTGAATCACAACAAATGCCCCCCCCAATCTAGAGACTTTATTTGTAGATACTAGGAATGATTAGTAGTGAAATCTTACAGTCAAGCCCTGTATTCCCTATGGATTCGACCCTAACCTAGGTTAGGTTAATTACTGATAACGACCGCTTTCTTATTGGAGCGTGTCCATCACCAAAATTATGGCGCCGTTGTCGGGCAATACGACTATGTTTTGACTTGAATTCACTATTAGTTAGTTCTAGTGTTGATTTCTAGAGTCTCTTGTACTTTACTTTTGTTTTGTTTTTGTTTTTTGATTTCTTTTGCAGGGTGTACTAGGTTGTATGCCCAACACAAGGAGCCAAGGCAATCTCTTCGCTCCACAAAATTTAGAGATCCATCGACTACCAAGAAGGATGGCTCGAGTGAATGAGGACACTGAGGTTGAGGATGATATGCATGCGAATGAGGAAGACTTAAGAAGATAGGAGAATCTACCACCAAGGGTTAACCGGCCATAGTTTAGAGATTTTAATGCAAATCCTTATGGCTGGAATCAGTACCAATTAAACCCTATAGCGATGTATGTTCTCGATTCAATAACACTACCCCCTCTACCGGCAGATTCTAAGTTCGTGGTATCAAATGGATTGCTCCAGATGCTCCAAAATCATGGCCTATTCACAAGGCTACCATCAGAGGATCCCTACCATCATTTCCAAAATGTCGTCTTCGTGTGCAAAAGTGTCATAGGGACACAAAATATTTCTATTGATGCTATTGGATTGAGGGTGTTTCCTTTGTCACTGACTGGTAATGCAGCTGTATGGTTGTCTGGACTTCCTCCGGTACCATCACGAGTTGGCTGAGCTGTATAGGGTGTTCTTAGAAACATATTTCCCAAGGTCGAAGAAGTTGAAGCTTAAGGACAAAATTAATAACTTCGAGCAATTGCCTGGAGACTCTCTTAGCACTACATGGGAGAGATTTACCAAATGCTTGAGGATAGTCCCTGATCACAAAATTGTGATGATTCTTTGGTCGAGATCTTCTATAGAGCACTTGATGATAATAGCAAAGCTTGTGCCAACACGATCATAGGATGTGTTTTTCTTGATTATTCGTTTGAGCTAGTTGCTGAAAGAATGGAAAAAGTGGTAAAGACCAACAGAGCATGGGGATAGAGTGAGCGTGGTAATACAAAGAGTTCTTGTGCGGTTACCACAAATAGTGAGTAGGATAAAGTGAATGAAGAGATCATGGAGCAACTTGCTCAACTCCGTACGAGCATGGATTTGGTTTTTAAGCAAAACCAAGCTAGTGTGAAGGAAATAGCTCACCAACCCCCAATTACTCTTGCATATTATGATCAATTCTTTTATAAGGATACCTGTTATGTGAGCAACCAAATGGCGGGTTTCCAAAACAACCCCCACGAGTCAAATTCGGACTATTGGAGGCAAGGTTTCGAGAATCATGGTCAGAACTTTAACAGTGATGGGATGTACAGAGATAATAGTGGTGGATACTATGAGACATAAAGAGTGAAAAATGCAGAATTGAGAAGAGAGGGCTATAGAAATGGTACTTTATGTGCCACCACACAATCGTTATGCCGAATCAAGTAATTCTAAGATCGAAGATATGTTTGAAAAGTTGTTGAAGTGAGCATACCTTCAAGATGAGACTCTAAAGGGAAGGAAAGCAGATATCTCAAGTATTAATCAAAAGATAGAGTTTAGTTAGTAGCAATTAAGCAACTTGAGCAACAATTTGGACAAGTTTCTTCATAATTAAACCAACGCCGAAAGGGCACCCTACCAAGCAATACGATTCAAAATCCTAAAAATGAAGGGCAACGCATGGTAGTGATGACTCATAGTGGCAAGAGGACAATAGATATCCCTATGCCTGTTATTGTGGATGACATCATTGAGAAGGGTCTTGGTGGAGAAGTTGAAGTTGAGGGAGAAGATACAAAAGGTGCTGGATGCAACAAGAATAGATAAGGGAGCATGATAAAGTGAAATCCATCCCAAAACCTCCTCCTCCGTTCCCTCAAAGGTTGAAGAAGAAGGAAGAGGAGGGTAAATTCAAACACTTCCTCTCAATGTTGAAGAAACTCTCCATCAAGGAAGAGGAGTGTAAATTCAAATGCTTGAATATGCTAAGTATATGAAGGACTTAGTCATCAAGAAACGCACTTTGAGACAAGAGTTCTCCGAAAAACTCCAACAATGTAGTGTGACTATGACTAAATGCCTTGCTCAAAAGCGATAGGATCCCAGGGCATTCACCATTCCTTACACTATCGGCGACGTTGAATTTGCAAGAGCATTATGCGACTTAGGAGTAAGCATCAATCAATGCCTCTTTCCGTATTCAAAAAGCTTGGCCTTGGTATTCCTACCCTGACATGAATGAGATTGCTTATGGCAGATCGAACCATCAAAAAGTCAGAGGGAATCCTTTTGGACTTGCTTGTTAAAGTCAATAAGTTCATCTTTCCAGCAGATTTTGTGATCCTCGACTATGAAGTTGATTTTGAGGTGTCGATCATTAGGGAGACCTTTTATGGTAACTGGGAGAGCGCTAGTGGATATGTATTTAGGTTAGCTGCTATTCTGGGTTAATGATGTAGAAGTTGCATTCGATATTAGCCAATCCATGAAACAACCAGATAAATTCAAGAGTGTAGTGTGGACCCTCGATGATAGTTGACAAAGGAAGATGACAAAGTCAGGCAACGGCATTAAACAAGGCGCTTCTTGGGAGGCAATCCAAGCATTTTGCTAATTATTTATTTGTTTGAGACTTAAAGTAGTAGTAGTAGTTTGATTTAAATTTAGAGAAAATGATGCAATTGTAATAATTTTGAGGATATCTGTGCTTTGAGATTTGGTTTGCAGGTAAGAAGGAAAGAACTGAAGATCTGGAAAAAAAATTGGACTTTGAGTAGCTCCTACGAGTATGCCTATGAGTCGTAGTCTTCAATACGACTCGTAGTCATGCCTCGTAGGGGGAAGCAGTATGTATCTGAAGTTGACACATATACTACAAGCCAACCTTACGATTCATAGGATCCCCTGTGAGTCGTAAGAGGGTTCATAGTGCCCAGGTATGATTCCTATATTTTTACCAATTGTTTGGTCTTGTATGAGACCAGGATCTACGAGTCGTAGGACAGGCTACAACTCGTAGTCGGGATCTCATAGCCCCGATCTGCAGATTTTTATGCACCAATCGGATTTAATATAAAATGGAGTCAAAATAAAATTTGACCCCTAAATGCATCCCAAACCCTAACCAAGCGACGAAAAACTCCTCCCCTTCACCCACGTCATTTTTTCCACCAAAATCCTGACTTCCTACGTCATTTTCAAGTGAAGATTTCGGTGAGGTGTGTAAATTTCTAGGGTTTGATCATGAAAACCATCTCTCTTTCCTTTGGTTCACTTCTCAATCAAATTAGTAAGATCTTCGGTTACATTTCTCAATTATTGTTCATGAGCTTGTTCCTTGCATGAGTTAACTGTTTAGTTTGATCATGCTTAAGTATGCCATACATTGATTTTTGAGCTAAACTTTTAAACTAGGGTTTGTAAACCTTGACAAAGATTGAATTGTGAATTGAACCTTGTTGAGATCCTTGAATGGATGATTGTGAGCATAAATTGATGAATTTTTGGTTTGTACTGTATTATTGTTGTCGGAGATGAAATTTAGGTAGTATGGGTGTGATTTCATATGCTTAACATATGGGTTTGATTGAATCATTATGAATGGTGATTGCACTCTTTTGGGACATTATATGGTTGTCAAGTGTTAGTTTATCACGTATTTTAGTTTGGTTGCTTGATGAATTGTAGAATTGATTTTAACTCTTAGGGATAATGGTCGTTTTGAAATGCCAAAGTTAGTTTGGAATTGAATGTGTGATTTATTCTTGCTTTGATCCTATTCGATTGAATGAGTTGAAATTTGGTGATGTATTTATTCTTTGAGTGGGAAGTAAGTAGGCATTGCAGGTGGCTTCGATGCTCAGTTACGAGGCACTTGTACAACTCATAAGTTCCTATACGAGTCGTAATGGTCCCTCATTGCAAGCATCAGTCACCTGTAATTCCTTTATATTCCTCACACAAGACCCACATACGACTCGTAGTACCTGGTACGACTCATAGTTAGGGTCTCATAAAACTTGGCTATGTTTTTAAAATATTTCTGGAACTAGGTACGAGACTGGACTACAACTCGTAGGCCATCCTACGAGTTGTAACTATGTCTCGTATCTGTGATCAAAAAGCATTTTTAAAGGCACAACTAGTTTTACGAGGCCAGTATACGACTCGTAGGTTACCCTACGTGTCGTAACTGCATTCGTACCTGCATATCTGTAGTTGCATCAGTGCATAATTACTTATTAGTTGTTTTTGTTTCTTTTTCTCTGATAAGTATTTCTATGGATCAAACATCTTAGACTAAAATGATGTTTTGTGGGTTGTTTGCAGATAAAATCCCTCCAAAAGACAAATAGGCTATTCAAGCCCTTCAACGGAGGTTGCAGGATGAATCCTCCGACACTGAGCAATCTGAGTGCTCACTGGAAGTCCTCATAGTCAGGCTAGATTCGGAGCCCAATCGACCTCAGACTCAGGTGCTTGCAGCACAGACGCCCATGGAAGTGAGTAATTCTTCCCAGTCTAAAGAGGAGGAATAATAGGTCAACGGGGACGGGTCAGACAGTAGCTTGCCGCAGTTGACCCCCTTACATTCCAGCTCTGAGTCTGAGTCAGAAAGCACCTCCAAACCCAGTAGGAGGAGGTCCATTCCTAACCCATAGCCGATCGTAGATAGTGTGTCCCTGGAATGAGAGAAATATACAACCAGGGGTTGGAGGATAAAGGGCATGGCAAGCTGGTCCATTAATTTCATGAGATGTCCAAGTTGAACACTGTTGGACAAGATAGAGTACTCGGATTAGATGTGGGATTGGATGAGCACAGACTTAGTTGGACCACGCAGCAGCTGGGCAAATATTCCTCTTACATAGTCTGTGAGTTCTATGTTGCATACCCTGCTACACTCCGCTAGGGACTGCTGAAGAACATAAGTCCAATTGAACAACTGAGGCTACCGATGGTACAGCCTAGGGGAGGAGAGCTGATATCTCGGAGGAGGTGATTCGACATGCAGTTTGGGCCTACTTATAAGTACCTCAGTCCACCGCGGAGTACGATAGCCGTATTGAGAAAATGAGGACAGCAGTGAGTGGGAAGGACATCAGGGCTAGTATGGAGCTTCTACGGTGGATCGCTAGCAAGATTTGCGAGGAGAGTGTTGAGCTGACGTGGGTCACAAACCACACAGATCCTACAGTAAAAGTCCCCCTCTCATTCCAGCCTGATAAATGCTGACGAGAACCCGGTGGGCTTGCCATGAGCAGCTCCTCCAGCTATCCCAGAGCCATTCTCGGTAGAGCCTCAGATGTCAGGTTCATCTGCAGCTACCACCGGCACTACTCCAACTACTACAAAGCCCACACCTTCAGTCGAGATTGAGTCTACACCATCCTCTAGCACTCCGGCACCAGCAACATTTGCTTTGCAGGTTGACCCTCTGTTCTCTGCTGTTACATTTTAGGCTTTATTGTGTACGTTTACTGTAGTAGAGGGCAGGCCATGTGAGCTTTTAGTGCGAGTCTGGCCATTTATTGATTAGACTATTCGGGACTCCGAGGAGAGGTTGAAGGCATATGTTCGTGATTTGGTTGATGAGAGAGTCCGAGCAGTAGATGCCAGGGTCGATCCATTTGATGCCAGAGTTCAAAAGAGGCTTGACGGAGCTAGGCCTGCCGCGAGTGCAGTTACTGAGGAGTTGGCCAAACACAAGGCTGACTTATTACAAATGTTGGGAGCCCCTGTTCGAGCCCCAGAGGGAGCACCGGTGGGAGATGAGGCATTTGATTGACTCGCTGACCATCCGGACACCAGAGGGAAGAATCCTCTAGAGCATACTGATCTAGAACCAACTCCGAAGAGGCCAAATCCTGAGGAGGAGGATCCCTGCCTGAGGAGGTGGTGCAGGAGTCGCTTTTATTGGTGGCTATTTAGAGAAAGAGAGCACAACACACCTCACCTGGATAGGATACTTCAAGCACTGTAGTAGAGGAGGAGAGCTAGCCCCAAGTGCTCGCAGATCAGGCCGAGACCGGTGCTTGATGCACCTTGATATTTGACTTCTTTTGACCCCAGTGCTCATTTTGTTATGATTGGATAATTTGTTTTCTTTTCCAGACAATCTTTTCATTTTGTTGGTTTTTGGTTGTGTTTAAATATGTTTATGTTGGATGTTATTTTTACTTCTACTTTGGATGTTTATTTTTGGTTTTTAATGACTGTATGTATATATTTCTATGTTATCGTGTTTTGCTTTTGTTCTTGTCTTTACTTTGAGGACAAAGTATCCTCTTTTGGTGGGTTGGCGGAAGTTATGGATTAAGGTGAAGTCTAAGTAGCCTCAAGTCCATAACTTCCCTTATTTTTTATCCCAAGGTTTTCTTGTCGTGCTTTTTTTTTCTCGTGGATGTTTATTTTTCTATTGAACCGGCATGTTTAGGTAGTGTAGATAATGGGTAAATTCATAGTAATGTTATATTTTGGCATATATATAGAGTTGTTAGATTTTCTTTAAACTTTTGATGCAAAAATTAGGTACCCTCAAAATTTTTGAGGTTGTGAGTATTGATGCATTCATACATTTGTGAGTATCTGGTAATGTTTGTTCTGATATTATGAAGGTAACCTGAGACTGAAAGCATGACTTTGTGAGTCTATAATTGATTCTGGATGCAATTTCCATTTGTGTTTTGAGCTTATTTTGTTGCATTCATGCATCTTATATGGACTTAGAGCTTTCCTTGTTACTCTAAAGTTGGTTTGGTAATGTGGTTCATATGGAAGGAATCTTAGGCCTTTGTTCCTTAAGTGAAACTACTTTTAGCCTAAATGACCCATCAAATGAGCGAGTAAATCCCTTGTTCCAAACATTTGAGCATATCATGTACTCATTCTTTCTTTATACCTTGCTAGCTTAACCTTGTTTGATGTAATGCCTTCATAGTGGCCCTGGTCTATCCTTGAACACATGAACCATGATTGAGGCCAAAGGCCTAAGTTGAGGGAGGCTGCAGTTAGTCGCCCTTGTTTGAGGCATAGATATTGTGTACTTCACCTGAGGCTAAAAGCCTAAGTTAAGGGTGGCCCTTATTGTGGCAAAGTAATAATAATAAGGTGCTTAGTGGGTAAATAAAGAAATAAATGAAAAGGCATGAATCGAGTGAAGAAAAAGAAAAGAAAAGTGCCTTGAGTTGAGGAAAAAGTAGCAAATATGAGTTTGAAATCAAGGCTCAGCTGAAAAAGAATAAGGGTGGATTATGAAAGCAAAAAACTGTCGGTAAACATGGTTCAAGGATAGCTTTAGTCACTATTTGCCCAAAAAACCTCACCAAAGCACCCTGAACCGATGTTACAAGCTTATAAGTCCTAAAGTAATCCACCTCAACTTTATCACCAAGCCAGAATTCGGTTGATGTTTTCCCATCTAATCAACCAAACCTGACTAAGGAGAGGTTGACTGGGATAATAGGTAATAGTTAGTTGGCACGCCATGGTGGCTGACCAAGCGCCATGGTGAAATTCGACCTTCACTTTCACAAGAGGGATGGAGGAAACTAAGTTACCATCCTACATGCGATTCATCAATCATAGTTATGTTATCTAGGTGATTGAGTCAACGAGCCATGGGGAACACAATTTCCCAAGTTGTCCCCAAAATTGAGTATTTCCCAGATTTAGTTACTATTTATTTTATGTTGTCTTTGAATCACAACAAAATCCCCCCCCCCAAATCATCTAAAGATTGTAGTTATAGATACTAGGAATCATTAGTAGTGAAATCTTATACTCAAGCCCTGTATTCCCTGTGGATTCGACCCTAACCTTGTTTAGGTTAATTACTGATAGTGACTGCTTTCTTATTAGAGTGTGACCATCAACAATTCACCTCTGGATATTAGTTCTATTCACCCAATCTTCCATGTGTCCATGTTGTGGAAGTTGGTTGGTGATCCTAGTGCTATTATGCCTTTGGAAGGTGTTGAGATTAAGGAGAACTTATCTTATGAGGGAGTTCTAGTTGAGACTTTGTATAGGCAAGTGAAGCAGCTTCGTAACAAGGTTGCGGCTTCAGTTAAGCTACTTTGGAGAAATCAACATGTGGAGTTTGCTACATGGGAGGCGGAATTGGACATGATGAAACAATATCTGTATCTTTTCCAATCTACTCAATCCTAAGTCATTTAGGTTTTTCCTTTTCCATGTGGTAGTATTTCTTTCACTCTTGAGTTTCATGGCATGACATGCATACATGTGCACCAAAATAATTTTTATGATGTTTTGAATGATTTGAATACGTTTTGGTATGAGTATTAAAGATTTTATGATTTTCAAGTGATAAAATATGAATTGTATCTTGTCTTTGAATGTTTTATATTCTAAGTCTATCCTTGTTCAAGGACATTCGGGGATGAATATTCCAAAGGGGGAGATGATATATAGACCTAAACTTGGTACGACTTCAATAGAGCTTGAAAATTTGGTTCCAAAAGGGTTTATACCAAGGTGACACTTCATAGAAGCCTTCACGGTCCATGTGGTGCTATACGAACCATGTCAAGCATCCTTAATGTGGTCCTTGGCCTTGTGTGGGGTGTGAGTGCCTTAATGTGGAGTTTGGAACCAAGGCATATCAGAATTGGACCCCACATGGTTCTGGCAAAGAATGAGTTGATAGAGGTGTGGAGTTTAACTGAGATGTGAGGCCTTACGGATAGTGTGGTTGACCATATGGTAACCTTGGGCTTTAGACTCCATAGTTTGAGCCTAAGACATATGGTACAGCGCCTCTCACGGACTGTATAGTACCTCACGATCAATGAGGCCCTATCGCATAGGTGTTGAAGTGAAAATCTTCTAGGTATTGGATTGTCACGACCCAAGCCTAGGGCCTAGACGTGACACGGGGAATGAGAAGTCCGAATACAACCTAAACAAGCCTCTTGATCATAACATGCACACATCCTTGGTTGCGGAAGAAAAAGAAAACAATATTAAAAATCAACTAACCAAAAGGAAAACTGGACTTAGGGAAGTCTTTGATAGTCATAAAAACATAAGAAGAGTCACGCTCATAGCGTATACAAATGTAGTATCCAACAACACCTCTACTTTAGAGTGGAGTGGGGGCCAAGACACCCCCCGGCCTCACTCTCATAATAATAAGTATTCAACAAAAGAAGGAGTCTCAACATAATATGAAATAAGTAGATATTATCCTTGGAATTGAGGACTCACCAAAGCTTTGTCTGAGAACGAACTAGCCATGTGGAGGAGGATGGTCGAAAGAAGCTTCGGTTCCTACGTGGTGATATCGTGTAGGCATAGAGTATATGTTAGAACGTTTGAATATACTAAGTATTCAGGGTGCAATGAAACAAATATATAAGCCATATATTCAAAATGCATAATCATAATCAATGGTTCTATAAGCTCAATATAACATGTATAATCAATGCTTGAAATAAAACATGCATGTAAAACATTTAACTTGCTTAATATATAATACCTATGTGGAAAGAGACCTTAAGCAACATAGACCAAGCAGCTACAACTTGGAATACAAGGCATGAAACCCCCTCGGTACAAGTGGCTGGGCATGACACCCCCCAGCTAGTGACCGGGCATGACATCCCTCCGGTGAAGTATGGTCTACCTACCAAGGCAAACAAATATGATAAATTATGGTAATATGCACTAGATGGATCCATTAATATAGCAAAGGAAATAAATAATCCTATGGTGGCACATAGTTTAGAGAATAAAGGCTTTATATAAGAACCCTTTGGGTCGTTCCCCCATCTTAAGCCTCAATCAGTGTTAAGTCAAATCTCATAGAATACTTGTAATAATCGTTACTTTAATAACTTGTAAGAGACATGATAACATGACTTGAGTAGCTCATAAATATGCTTGACCTCTGATGTTAACGCTTCAATAGTAAAGTGGTCTCTATCAAGTATAAAACCTAACCAAAGACTAGGTTCGAATCCACAGGGAATACGGGATTCGACCATTTTGATTCACCAACAATTATTTCAAGTATGAACCAACTATATTCTCTAAAAAAGGGGGGGTTGTAATTAGATTGAAATAACTACAAACTATAGTAACTAAAGTAATGATACAATCAATTTTGAGGAGAACTTTGGGAATTGTGTTCCTCATGATTCACTAACTCAAATACCCCAAATAACATATCTTTAATTAGGACATTACTTGCAGAACTGTAACATAGGTTCTTCCAGCCCTTTGGTAAAGGTGAAAATCAAATTTCACGGTTACCCTGGTGTGCCATACTAACCATTACCTATTGTCCCCGTCAACCTCTCTTTGGTCGAGTTTGATTGATTAGATGAGAACACATCAATCGAATCCTCTCACTAATTTCCTTTTCCTCTTCATCACTATCTTGGTTGGAGTATAACACTAGGCGGATATTGGCCACCATCAAACAACAAGCAATCTGAAGGTACACGGATAATACATGTAAATACCCAACTAATGAAATGCAAATAATTCGTGTTACTTCAAGCTAGCTACTCATCGTTCCCATAACCCTAGGTTGTGGGGGGTTAACTAATTGTATCTTGGGCAAAAACAAAAACAATGAATAATATAGACATAGTTGAGAAATTATCCAAGAGAACAATAAACAACCTTGATTTTGGATTCACAAGCTTGAATAATGAAGTTGACTTACAAGTGATTCCAATCCCTAAATTGGGTCCTCAAAGTGAAACCCTAGTTGTCTACTCTAAAACCATAAAGATTCTCTCTACAAAGTGTTCTATGATATGTGTAATCTGATTCTTCCCCTTCTGAAAACTCTAACTTATACTATTTGTACTATTTACAAAGAGGTCCTTAAAATAAATTAGAAAATCTAGTCGGCAGCAGTTACGGCTCATAGATACGACACGTGGGGTGACCTATAAGATGTAATTGAGCTTTTGTAATCAACACCTTGGCCTTTTGGACTTGATACCTATGATCTATGCTACAAGTCATTGTGTGATCTATGACTCATAGTGTCTTCTCTAGTCTAAACTTGCATTTCATGGTCCAAATTAAATCAACACTGTTAATCACTATGATGTCCTCCTCTACGAGTCATAGTGAGGACTAGGATTGGTACCCTGGGCTCATATACTGAACTTTAATTTCTCAGATTTTGATTTTGGAAGTTGTTAATCACTACGATCATCCCCTACGACTCGTAGCTTGGGCTGTGACTTGTAGTGGGTCTAGTAGGTCCTTAAATTCAACCAAATCTGCTACTTTTCCCCAAGATTAAACCAACCTATATTTTTTGCTAAAATAAACATTAAACACATAAAACCCATAAAAGGTCGCATTGAGAACACACAAAATCCCTTTTTTTAGGCGCCAAATGTGGTGCATTTTGACAGCACATCAACACCCTTAACTTAGAATTGTTGATTCTCCTCAAGAGACGACTCAATCTTGATAGATAATGAGAAATACATAGTGATAATCCTCCTGGCATATACTTTACTCAATTACAACTTAGGTACCCTAATTAGCACTTTCAAAACGTGGTCATGTAGCTATCAAGCAAACCAAGGCACATAGATGCATTCAACAATCAAACTATAACAAATTAAGGAGTATCAATAATCTACAATCACTAAACAAGTCATATACTAACCATGCAATTCAAATGCCCTCACAGAAAAGAAGTCCCCCTTTTTTTTCACTCAATAAGCTTTCAAAGTAGATTAAGGGACTGTGCAAGCATGCTCGCTCTCACATATGAGATTCTTGCATTATGACCAATCCCATAGGTTTGCCCATACACACGCAACCGGAACTGTTGGCTGATTGGATTAGGATCACTTTAGGACTTTGTAAGGTAGGTTCATAGGGCTTTGGTATGGCATGTGGGGCAATTAGAGACTAAAGGCCAACCTTGAACTATGTTTTTCAACACTTTCACCTTAACAACTCAATCATTCTTACATAGTTCTCCCTTACTCCACATTTTCAAGTTTTTCGGGTATTTCTTTTCATTTTTCAGCTTGTGTCTCATATTCAAACTCAATTTGCATTTTCAACTCATCATTTTCAAACTCAATTTGATTTTTCAACTTATAATAAGGCATTTTTTTCTCTTTTTCACTTACCTGGTACATGACTTTCCATTCTTTCTTCAATTCCCAACTAATCACCTCATTTTTGCTATTATACCACAACATAGGCCACCCTCAACTTAGGCTTCATCCCCAAACCAGGGCCGCTTTTGACAGCCACCCTCAACTTAGGCTTTTGCCTCAATCAAGGTTCACATTGTTCAAGGATAGACAGGGGCAATATCAAGTTATTTAACTAAATGCGGTTAGTTGTGACACCTCATAACTCTATGCTTTTGTACCCATGTTTGGAGCCTTATTTGGTTAGATTGGGGGTGTATTAGGTTCATGGGAGACTCCTAGTACCTAAGCGAGTTCAAGATTTCCCTAAGAGTCAAGTTTTGGATGATGGTTAATGCAAGGGTCAACTTTAAACAAGAATAACTTTTAGCACACGTAGAACTGGGTGGCCCATGAAATGTCAACTGAAATCCCTTTGAGCTAGCTTTCCAACGCATTTTGTTCCACCTTATTTAGTGTTTAGAGTCAAAATGTATAGCCATTTTACTGAAGACCGCCAGTATAGAGTTGCACGATGAGCCTACAGTTAGGAGTCGTATGTCGGGATACGACTCATAGGTCAGGCTTGTAGCAATTTCCAGAGACTCCGAAATAGATCCTAGGGGTCATTTGAAGGGTCTTACGAGTCGTGGTGCTACCTACGGGTCGTACTGGGGCTCGTAATAGTTGTTAGACAACATTTTAGCAAGGGTTATTTTGGTCCTTTCCAAGCCTTTCTAAGCTCTAGATTGATGTTTCTATGCTCATTCAAGGTTCCAAAACCCTTAAGTTATTCGTTGTATTGATAAAATACTCTCTCAAACCCTTATACGAATATCTCACTCCAAAGTTAAGTGACCAAATCTCTTCCGGATCTTAAGGAATTCTTCCAAGCTTTAAGTTCTCACCTCCATCTTCACTAACAAATTCTTCAAAGCTATGGTATCTGGTGTTATACCACTGTGTTCTTCCACACATGGTGCCTAGACACTATTTTTACTAATATTGCATGATTTAATGTAGATTTCACATGTGGGTATTGTATATTGAGAACTTTACTGCACAGTGATTTACGTTCATGAAAGTATGGTTGTTTTAGCATGTTTTGAGCTCTAGATCTTGGATCTAATGTTGAATTTGATGAGGGGTTTCAAAGTGAATCTTTGGGGTGTTGCAAGGTGTTGATTGAAGATTTCACAACAAATTTTCTTTCATGATTTTATCTCTAAATTGCATGGTCTTTTACTCTCATTACACAACCCCAAGGTGTTCGATAAAATGTCCGGTTATGGTTTCTTGAAGAAATGAAGGTCCAAAAAATGAGATATGATATGAATGATATTATGACGATGAAATAAGATTATGTATATGATTATTCCTATATGATGTGTTTCACTAGAGCATATTATGAATCCTATATAAAGTGATGCATTAGACCACGCCTAAGAGACAAGAGCCTGGGTAACCCAGCAATGGGTTCGTACATTGGTAACTGAGGTAGGGGTTAGTACTCAACAACCATGTGAGGGGTTCATACTTCGCCATCTAGATGATAGGTGTGAATGTCATTAACCATGTGAGGGGTGCGTACCTCAGCACCTAGGGTGATGGGGTGTGACCATCACCATCTTAGCCCAACACAAGGTTGGTTAGCTTGCTTGGTCTCATCTTCACATATGATATCCTATGTGAGCATGAGTTACTTAAGCATGCTTTACTTATGCATTGATCATATGTGTCATATTGTTATATTATGCCTATTGCCTATCGCTATGCATTTTGGATCATGATGCTTATCTCTTGTTGTATTGCATCCCACATACTTAGCACATTCAAATGTATTAACATATACTCTTGCCTACATGATATCACCATGTAGGAACCGGTGCCCAAGTTTATCATTCTCCTCATCCACGTGGCTAGATTAGTGCTACTCAAAGCTAGTTGGTGAGTCCTCAATTTCGGGGACCTTAGTCTGCGTTATTCCTATTATTTATTGAGATCTTCCTTCTTATGTTCTTTTTTTTACTATGAGGGTTAGCCCTGTAGCTTTGTCTTGGCCCTCGCTCTATCTATGTATTAGAGGTGGTTGTTGGACACATTTATGTATCTATATTATGAGCTTGACTTTGACTCTTGATTATGATGTTTAGGCAATCTACCCTTAGTCCCATTGCCCTTATTCTTACTCTATGTTCTATTTTATATGCTTCCGCAACCAATGACGTGTAATGACAAGTTAAGAGGCTTGTTTGGGGTTCCTTTGTGTTCTTTATTCGCCATATCACGTCTAGGCCCTAGGCTCAGGTCGTGAAAAACTTTGTATGAGAATACTAAGTTGACAGATCCTAGGAGTCCAACGCACCGTGTCGATTAGAGTCTTATTCATGCTTGTGTTGTACACCATAACTATCAGTAGGAGGCTATGAGATGCTTTAGGAAATGTTTCCCTTCTTCATGCTCTGAGTCATGCTATCGAGTTGTAGTAACTTTTTCCTCCCTAAGGATTGTTCTTGGATAAGCTAGATCATGCCTAACACTCAAGGAAGAAGGACCCAAACTCCCAAGGAGCAACCTACCCATGGTGAACTTTAGGATGCTCTCACTATGCTTGCCCATGTTGTGGCCAGTCAAGTCAACCAAGGGACCCAAGCCCCTCATGCTACTACCCCGGGGGCTAGGGTACGAGACTTCATGAGGATGAATCCTCCAGTATTTCAAGGGTCAAAGGTGGATGATGGTCGACAATAGTTCATTGATGAGGTCTACAAATTTTTGAATATCATAGGTGTTAGGTCGAATGAGAAAGCGGAGTCGTCGACATACCTATTCAAAGGGGTAGCCTAAATATGGTATGAGCAAAAAGGGAGAAAGGAAATGGTTATATGGTGCTTTGGGAGGAGTTCAAATTGACTTTTCTTAATCGGTTCTTTCCTCTTGAGCTTAGGGAGGCTAAGTTGGTAGAGTTCATGAATTTGAAGCAAGGTACTATGAGTGTGATGGAGTATGACCTCAAGTTCAATCAACTTTCAAAATATGCTCCTCACTTTGTGACCGATCCTAGGACTAGGATGAACAAGTTTGTAATAGGTATCTCCGACTTGGTGAGTGAGGAATGTCGGTTCGCTATGTTGATTGGTGAAATGGATTTGTCCTATTTGATGACTTATGCCAAAAAATGGTGGAGGAAAAGTTGAGGAAGAAGAAAGGTAAGGACACCAAGAGAACCCGTAGTGAGGGAAAGTTCCAAAGATGCCAAAGTCATGCTAGTGTGGCACCTTATGCTAGGGGCCCAAAGTGTGGTAAATGTCATCATGGTCCGTTCATGAAGAAAACCAATGCTTGTTATGGATGTGGAGAGGACAGTCACAAGATAATAGATTGACCTCATAGGCGAAAAAGGGGTAGAGGTGGTGAGGTTGCTCAAGGGGATGCTTCAAGGCGTAATTGGATCTTGGCTCTTCCAAGGAGGTAAGAAGTAGATGAGTTGCCCGATGTTGCTACCGGTATGTTGAAGTTTCCTTGACTTAGATGTATGTGCATTGTTGGGCCGGAGTGCCATTATTTCTTTTTTTATTCTCTTGGGTTGCTAGCGGGCTTCTTTTGTATCTCGAGTGGTGATATGAACCCTTGGTGTCTATATTTCGGTTGATTATATGGTTGCTTGAAAGTCCAGAAGTTTTAATCCATGTTCTTATTACATAGAGGACTTGTCTTGCGATCTTGGTTGAAATAAGCTTCATATGTTGGAGGTCTTGGGATGGTTTGCTATTTGTACAACATGTTTCCAATGAGTGTAGAACCCGTAAGGTTGTAATTTGAAGGTTGAGGATGGTTGATCTATTTGGTCAACTACAATGGGTTAGTCACTTCACTATGGTTGATGTTTGATTTGAGCTTTGTCCTCAAGTGAGCATTATTAGTATTAGTTGAGTTGTTTGGTTGACTTATGCATTGTCTATGTTTATGGGTCCCTAAAATAGGGTCTTCAAACCCTACCTTGATATGTGGTGGTGGTCGCTAGTGATGGGGCATTGATTTGTGTAGAGATTGTGAATCCTTTGGTGGTAGTTTTGAAAGTCTTGGAGAATGAGGGGTTGTTTATTCAAAAAGGTAAGTGTGAGTTAAGGATAACAAGAAGGTGGTTAGGACTCCCTAGGAATTATGATATGAGTGTGCATTAGTCTTTCTAGTAAGGCTAGTGTTGTGGTTGGTACTATAAGTAGCCTAGTATGTGTGGAAAATGGTGGCAAAGAGGAGACTAGTGTGGTCCATCAGTTGTTCAGGTTGGAAGTTAGGTTGAGGGAAGTTGAGGATGGTAGTATAGTGTTCTTCATGGTTCCAAATTTTCTTGAGTTAAGAGGTCTAGATTAGGCAAGGCCTTGATTTTTCCTTGTTAGAGTTGGAAGTTTTCGGTGAGAAGAGGATAGAGTGGAGGTTGTCTCCCAAGGGGGAGATGGTGGTTATGGTACTGAGTAGGTTAGGTGCATTTAAGGTTTCTAATTAAGTTGAGAATTGTGAGTCCTTATATAGTGTAGAGGGATGTTGGTAATGTTGCGTAAGTTTGGGGATTACCTATGGATAGGAGTTAGGTTAGTTCGGTTCTTCATGCTTGTAGGTTGATGGGATGTGTTGGTGCCTCTTGTGCTATAGTACTCCTGGAGATTTTGGGTGATGTGGAGGATAAGTTGACTTTGAGTAGGTCTCGGAGGAGCTGTCGATGGGTGAATGGAGAAGTTGAATGATAATGATGTGGTATTTGCCAAGGCCCTCTTTGGAGGAGTCGTCTATTTGTATGTGTCTCTCGGGAAGCCGGTGTGGGCATGGAGAAGCAATATCTATATTCCTCTCATTATATTTAAGCTTATGATAACACGTCAAGTCCTTTCTATGATTCCAAGTCTTATGTTTCAGCCCCTATGTTATTCATATGCATTCATGTTTAACTTGGCAAATACATGGTGATTTTACACTTATTTTGAGATTTTGAAAATGATGTTTTGAACGATTTGAATACATTTTAGTATGACTTTTAACTATATTATGATTTTCAACTAGTAATATATGTAATGGATCTTATGGCAGGAAGTTTCATGTTCTAATTCAAGCCTTTCCAACCTTGTTCTTCCACATTCGAGGACGAATGTTCCCAAGGGGGAGATATTGTGACATCCCCTAACTCCATGCTCTTGTACCCATGTTGAAAGCCTCATTGGGTTATATTGGGGGTGTAATAGGTTCATGGGAGACT
This sequence comes from Solanum medicagineum, assembly GCA_026153255.1. NCBI lineage: Eukaryota > Viridiplantae > Streptophyta > Magnoliopsida > Solanales > Solanaceae > Solanum > Solanum medicagineum. The sequence goes on along the minus strand of JAPFFP010084828.1, from coordinate 1,171 downwards.
CCTAGTACCTAGACAAGTTCAAGACTTCCATAAGAGTTGAGTTTTTGGTGATGTTCCATGCAAAGGTAAACTTTAATCTTGCATAACTTTCAGCCTACTTGGAATTGGGCGGCCCACGACATGTCAAATAAAAAACCTTTGGGTTAGCTTTCCAACGGATTTGGTTTCACCTCATTTAGAGTTTGGAGTCAAAGGTTATGGTCATTTTACTAAAGACAGCCAGTGCAGAGTTGCAGTACGAGCCTAGAGTTACGAGTCGTAGGTCGGGGTATGACTCGTAGGTCAGGCTTATAGCAATTTCCAGAGACTCCGAAATTGACCCTAGGGGTCATGTGAAGGGTCCTACGAGTGGTAGTGCTACCTACGGGTCATAATAAGGCCGGTAATAGCCGTTAGACAGCTTTTACGAAAGGTTATTTTGGTCCTTTCCCACCCTTTCTAAGCTCTAGATTGACATTTTTATGCTCATTCAAGGTCACAAAACTCTTAAGTTCTTCATTTTAGTGATAAAATACTCTCCCAAACTCTTATACTAATATTTCACTCTAAAATCAAGTGACCAAATCTCTTCTGGATCTTAAGGAATTCTTCCAAGCTTCAAGTTCTCACCTCCATCTTCACCAACAAATTCTCCAAAGCTAAGGTATGTGGTGCTGCACCATTGAGTCCTTCCACCCATGTTTCCTAGACCATATTTTTACTAATATTGCATGATTTAAAGTAGATTTCACATGTGGGTCTTGTATATTGATAAATTTACTGCACAGTGATTTATGTTCATGAAAGTATGGTTGTTTTAGCATGATTTGAGCTCTAGATCTTGGATCTAATGTTGAATTTGATGAGGGGTTTTGATGTGAATGTGTTGGGGGTGTTGTAAGGTGTTGATTGAATGTTTCACAACAGATTTTGTTGCATGATTTCTTCTCTAAATTGCATGGTCCTTTACTCCCATTACACACCCCTAAGGTGTTTGATAAGATGTCCAGTTATGGTTTCTTGAGGAAATGAAGGTCCAAAGCATGAGATATGATATGAATGATGTTATGATGATGAAATTAGCATATGTATTCCTATATGAAGTGTTGTACTAGAACAACAACAACAACAACAACATACCCAGTAAAATCCCACAAGTGGGGTCTGGGGAGGGTAGAATGTACGCAGACCT
>JAPFFP010084820.1:0-21796 GCA_026153255.1 Solanum medicagineum | reverse complement strand
CAACCGGAGGATCCGAGTTCCCCAGTAGCTAAGCTAAGGGTTCATTTCTGAATCAGGGCTGGAACAGAAGATATTGGTTTGTCTTTCGCCTAGAGCAGAATTCCACTTCAGAATCTCTCTTTCTATTGGCCGGGTGAAGCCAAGGGGAATGCCTCTCAGAGGTTCGGCAGCCGCCCTTCCTTAATGGGTAGAAAGGGGGAAACAACTAAGAAGTCCGTTGTTTTTACTTTTCTTTTGCCCATTCGGGGAATTAAGTTGTTAATTACTTGAATTGTGTATTGGTGAATACGTTATGAGGCTCCGTATTCTCTGTGGGATTCAACCCTAACCTTGGTTATGTTTTATTTTTGACAATGACTACTTTATCCTTAAAAGAGAGGTGTAACTTGGCGTGATCAAAGATTATGGCCCCGTTTCCTGGGGATACGGCTAGACTTAATTGAATTCACTAGTAATTATAATTCTAGTGTTAATCCTTAGTTCCCTTGTATTTTACTTTTGTTTTTGTTTTTTGTTTTTTTTCTTTGCAGGGTAGACTAGTAATGTATGCCCAATACTAGGAGTCAAGGCAATCTCTTAACTCCACTTGCTCCAGAGATCCAAAGAATTATAAGAAGAATGGACCGATAAAATGCTAACATCGCGGGTAATGCACCCTTAAATCAGAACGTTAATAATGATGATCGGAATGAAAGCCCACCTCCTTTGGACAATATTCCACAGCCTCGGGATTTTAATGACAATGCTTACTAGTGAAATCAGTATAGGTTGAACCCTACGTCTATGGATGTGACTAAGGCTAATGTGTTGCCATCAATACTGGCTGACACAAAGTTCACAGTTTATAGTGGGTTACTTCAAATGATGCAAAACCATGAATTATTTGTGGGCCTACCATAAGAGGATCCACATAGCCACTTGCATAATGTGGCATTTATTTGTGAGAGTGTGATAGGAACAACAATTCTGTCTATAGATTATATGGGACTTCGTGTTTTTCCATTGTCTCTTACGGGCAATGCTGCGTTATGGCTATCTAAGTGAAACGCCCTAAAAATGTGCTTCGAAAATATCCATAATTGTAATTTTTATATATCTCAAAATCCATATGTGATATCAAAAATCCGACTTCATATTCTCGATTAGGGGATAAAATTGAGTAAGAAATGGGTATAACCCGGATCTTAGAGGACCCATAATGAAAAATATTTTTTTTTTTTTTTTGAAAAATAGTGTCGGTCCGTCCCCAAGCTGCGATGTGCTTGGGGAACGGAGCAGTACAAATGTTGCCTGTGCGATGGGTCTGCGGCGTGCCAAGGATGCATACCAATGTAAGTTTTTCCTTGGTTTTTCTATTTCAGCCAAGGGCGTTGGGGTCATAGACGCATGCCCAATTAAGCGTGAAATCACCTATACTTAGCCATTTTTTAACTCTATATCACTCAAGACCCTTTCAAAAACCGCTCCAAGATTTAACCAAATATCTCATTCCAAATTCAAGGATCTCAAGCTTAACTTTAGAACATAAGGATTTACTTCAACCTCTAAGTTTCCTTCAAGCTCATCGCAAGAAAACCCAAGTTTGAGGTATGTGGGTTTCATCCATAAGGTCCTTTCACCTATAGAGCCCAATCTTCCTTTTCATGAAAATTGTATCTTTTCAAGTTGTATTACCTATCGGTACCTCTTATTAAGAATTATAAGCATGAATCATATTGGGGTTTTATGAAATATTGATTGATTATTTATGACTATCTATTTCAAGCTTATACTATGATTTGATATCTATTGACACTATGCATGTTTTGAGCTATGAAACTATGATCTATTATGAGTTTTGATGATGGATTTCAAAGTACCCTACATGAGGGTTTTACTACATATTGGTGGGTTGATTTTCATTAAGTATTCTCATCTTATTTCACTCTCAAATTGTATGATTTTGAACTAGTGTCATGAATCCACCAAGTACTTGATAAAATGTCAAGTCAAGAATTCTCAAGTTATTAATGACCTATTTCATGATTTACAAATCAAGTGACTATATGATGATTAAGGGCTTTCAAGTATGTATTGGATTTATGAAAATTATCTATGATTTTGCAAGTTACAAGCTAAGCCCTATTTCAAGGTTTTTACCTCTTGTGAGCCATTCACGTTAAAGCAACGGTTCATATATGATTATGATCTACTCTCATGTTTCAAGTTAGGCTCACTACTAGATGCCAACTATGTTTCAAGAGCTACTCATGTCACATTTCCATGTTTCTTACAAGTTAAGTTACAATTATTTCAAGTATTCTATGGGATGTGACTTAGCTCCAATCGAGGCTTAAGATGGGGGCTCGACTCTAGGGGTCCTTATATAAAATCTTATGTCTCCAAATTATGTGCCACCATAGGATTATGGTTATTACCCTTGCTATACTGGCTAGTGGATCCATCTCGTCATGTTATCATGTTTGGTTTGCCTTAGCAAGTAAACCACACCTAGCCGGGGGGTGTCATGCCCGTTCCTCCTTACTAAGGTGGTGTCATGCCTTGGATTCTAAGTTGTGGCTGCTTGGTCTATGTAGGTTGAGGTCACTTCCTAGACATGTGTATGCTATTATATTGTGCAAGATGAATGATTTATTGATCACGCATGCCGTATTTATAAGATTATATATTTATTGCCTATGATTATACATTTTGACTATATTGGCTTATGTCTTTTTGCATTGCATCGCACATATCTAGTACATTCAAACGTACTAATGCATACTCTATGCCTACATGATATACTGTGTAGGGACCGGAGCACCCTTTGATCATCTTCCACATGGCTAGTTGATACACTAGAGATAAGCTTTGGCGAGTCCTGAAGTCGGAGGATACTATCTTAATTACTCTTGCTATTTTGAGACTTATTCATATTGAATACCTGCTACTATGAGGGTGAGCGTGGAAAGTGTCTTGGACCCCACTCCATTCCATGTTAGAGGTGTTGTTGGATATCATGATGTACTTATACTATTACCTTGACTCTTTATGCTTTTATGAATATCAAGATTTTCCTGAGTCCCACTTATCTTTTTATTTATATCTCTTGTTGATTGTTTACTTTGCTTTCGCGACCATGGATGTGTTATTGATATGCTAAGATGCTTGTTTGGGTCCCTTCAGATTCTCATTCGCCGTTTCACATCTAGGCCCTAGGCTTGGGTCATGACAAACTTGGTATCAGAGCACTAGGTTGTTAATGATCCTCGAAAACTAACACACCGCGTCAATTAGAGACTTATTTGTAGTTGTAAAGCACGTTACAACTATGAATGGGAGGCTATGACGTGTTATAGGAAATGTTTCACTTTTTCATGGTCTATATCGTGGTTTAGAGGTAAGTGTAAGGCTTTTCCCCTAATGAATGCTCTTTGCTCTCCTAGATCATGCTGATTCCAAGAGGGAGACTGAGGAGAGCTTGTTCACCCAAGGAGCAACTGACCCCTCCAGCTCCTTAAGCTCCTCAAAGAGGAGGGGTAGTCCAAGATGAGTTCCGAGATGCTATTACAATGTTGGCTCATGCTTTGACCAACCAAATTAAATAAGGGGGGCAATCCCCTCATGCTCCTACTTCGGCTTCTAGGGTGAAGGATTTCACAAGAATGTACCCATCGGAGTTCCGTGGACCCAAAACGGATGAGGATTCGGAAGAGGTCATTGACGAGGTGTACAAGATGCTATCTATCATGGGGTTACTTCAGAGGAAAAGGCAGAGTTGGAAGCCTACCAGCTCAATGAGGTGGCTCAAATTTGGTTTACACAATTGAAGTTGGAGAAGGGGAATGATAATGTTATCCTTTCTATAAGAGTTCAAAGCCGTATTCCTCAATCGGTTCTTTCTTATCGATCTAAGGGAGGGAGTATGCCCTCAAGTTCAACCAGCTATCCTATTATGCTCTAAAATTGGTTGCCGAACCTAGATCAAGGATGAATAAATTTGTGTTGGGTGTTTTCAACTTGGTTAATGAGGAGTGTTATACTACCATGCTAGTAGGAGATATGGACTTGTCTTGGCTCATAACGTTATACCGAGCAACTAGAGGGGGAGAAGCTTAGAAAAAGAAGAAGTGGCGAGTCCAAGAGGGCTTGTTTTGAAGGAGGTTTCCAAGGTTTTAAGGGTGGCTGGTTTCCTCAAGACCACAAGTTCCAAGGCCAAGGGTCATCCATTGCTTCTAACAAGAGGGTTTCCAATGATAGGATTACCAACCCATGATTCCAATGTTGTAATGGAGGAATGACAAATCCTAGATGCCTAAAATGTGAAAAGAATCCTAGTGGTCCATGTTGGAGGAATTCTAATGCTTGTTTTGGTGGTGATGAAATGGGTCACAAATTTATTGGTCAACCTCATGCTTAAAACAAAGGTAGAGATGGTTGTCCACAAAGCCAAATTGCAAAAACGAGTCCAAGGGCTAAGAAAGGCCAACAAAAGGGTGCTCCAAGGTAAAATAGATTCTACGCTCTTTAAGGAAGACAAGGGATGGATGAGGTGCCCGATGTCATCACCGATATGATAATGGTTTTTGATTTTGATGTTTATGCATTGATAGACCCGATGCCACTCTTTCTTTTATTACTTCTTTTGTTGCCAAAAAGCTTCAAGTTAGTCCTGAATTGTTGTGTGAACCTTATGAACTGTCAACCCCCGTTGGTGAGTCCATTGTTGCTAAAAGAGTCTATAGAAATTGTCTCATGTGCATATTGTATAATAAAGTCTTGCCTTGTGATTTTGTTGAATCAGATATGGTGGATTTTGATGTCATTCTTGGGATGGATTGGTTGCATGCATATTATGCTTCTATTTAATTTACAACCTATAGGGTTAAATTCCAATTCCCTAATGAGCGCGTCTTTGAGTGGGAAAGTCGTGATATGGTGGTCAAGGGTAGGTTCATTTCTTGTCTTAAAGCCCAAAAGTTGATTTCTAAAGATTGCCTTTATCATCTTGTGAGGGTTAGGGATGTTGACTCCAAAGTCCTTCCTATTAAGTCGGTTTCGGTGGTCAATGCGTTTCTTGATGTCTTTCCCGATGAGCTTCCCGATGTTCCTCCCGAAAGGGAAATAGACATTTGTGTAATTTTTTGGATTCCATACGACATTGTGAACACTTGGAAATTTAGTTTTCGGATGAAATTTTGACCAAGTATTGTCCCAGGGAGGGCTGCACGAGTCGTGTGCCTTGGCTTTGGCCGTGTAACCCTCAGTGGAACCACACTTGGCCAATATTTCATGTAAGGGAACTTTTTGGAACAAAGTTTAGGGGCACTACTAGGGGCACGAGCCGTTTGGCTTGCCACTGGCAATGGGACTGGTCATTTGGCCTCTTGTTGGATGTAAAAGTGCCTTTTTAGGCCAAGGTAGTGCCACTCTCAAGTCACACGGCTCATGTGGCATGGGACGGGCCATTTGGTCTTCCGTGAAGTCACTGAAGTGAAAATATTCTAAGTATGGAGTCACCTTCTTGTAACATTTTCACGAAGTCCTAAGGTTGGGGTGATGGGAGCACCACACGAACTATGTGGCTTCACACGGCTCGTGAAAGGTGTCCATTTAATGGGCTAGTGTTAAAAATTGTAAGTGTTGGTTCAAGATTGAAATTTTCAGAAAATTTTCAGAAAATTTTCAAGTATCGTTTCATGGGCAATCTAAACAGACCGTGGAGTGCCACATGGGCCTTTTACCCTCAAGTCAAATAGCTTCCGGTAAATTTTCCTCCGATTCATCAATGGCGGTTTTGTAAATTTGGTTATTTATACTGCTCTTTGGGAATTCATATGCTATTCTAAGGATATCTATAGACTTGAAACCTATTTCAGTCATTCAAAATCACTCATCATATTTAAAACCGCTCAAAAGCTTTCCACTAAAGAGCTCTTGGAGATTTCAATATTGGAGCTTAGGAACTCAACTCTTCTTCAAGTTTCTTTGGGGTTTCTTTATCTTAGTGAAGGTATGCGGTTTTTAATCCTTGATTACCTTCCTATCAAGGAGACCCAAATTATTTCAAGCATTTTTATTAATTTCTAGCTTACTTTAAATCGGAACTTTGAATATTATGATTCCTAAAATTCTATTTATGCATGCACAATTTCTATTTGATGATTTTATGGTGATTTAAACGATTATATGTGGATTTACTTTAGGTGTATGAAATTATGAGTATGCATGTCCCCTTTAAGGCTTGTTTATGCATGGGTGATTATTTTATGATTTTAAAGGTGGATTGGGGGCGTTAGGCTTTCCCCGAGGGTCCTCTTCCATTCCTCAAACTATGTGCCCAACATAAGTTTCCTTTCCAAAATGGAAGGTACGTAAGAAAAGATGCCTCCGAAATGGGGTTGCCCGTAAGGAGAAGAAATGATATGATATGATAAGTTTTGATATGAAAATCCTATCTGAAAAGGGAAGCCCGTAAGGAAGGTTGCTTAATACGAAATGGGAGGCCCGTAAGGTGAAGCATGGTTTGCCCTTGGCAAGTAAACCAGCTCTTTATTGATGAGGGGTAATCATTGGGAATCCAAGTAATAGCTCGCTTGGTCTTATTCATGCCGGTTGAGGTCTCATCCCACTATATATATTAGCATCATTTTCACCTCATACATCATTGGTTTTTCGTGACATCTTTCTATACTATACTTTTTGTTACATATATCTCCTTCTATAATAAGTGCCCTTGTCATCTAACATTGATATGCTATTTTTTAGTAAGTTCATGCATTGCATCCCGCATACTTAGTACATTCAAATGTACTAATGCGTACTCTTGCCTATATGATTTCCCCATGTAGGGACCGAGAACTATGATTATCCACCGTTTGACGCTTAGCTTGGATTCCAACTTTACTTGTAGTGGTGAGTCCTATCTTTCAAGGAAGATCCACCATCTATCTACCGTTATTACTTTTCATTTCTTTATGTATTGAGGGTAAGCCCAAGGAATGTTTTGGCCCCCAACCCGTCTATGTTGAGGCACTGTTGGATATCTTGTAAATCTCCTTACGTTTTATGCTAAGTGATATGACTTAAGTCTATGATATGGGTTAGTTATGTTGGTTACATTATGTGAGTTGGTCATATGATTGATGGCTTATTATATGTTCTGATGGAAAGATCCTAAGTCATAGAGTGAAACCTATTTCCCCGTCCCATAGAATTATGTAATTTTTTGTGTGCGCTTCCGAACTAATATGTGAGTTTTGGTATCTTGAGGCTTGTTTGGAAATTCTCGGGTTCCTATTCGTCGTGTCACATCTAGGCCCTCGGTCTGGGTCATGATAAAGATGGTATCAAAGCCCTAGGTTTGTAAATGATCCTCAGAATCTAACTTACAACGTCCAATAGAGTCCTATATATGGGTGTGAAGTGAATTATGCCTATAAGTGGGAGGCTATGACGATATTTTAGGAATTGTCTCACTTCATCAAGTCTTATGTCGTGCTGTGAATAGTTGGATTCGTTCTTGAACTTGAATAGTATCCTTGCTCTGTTTCAGAAGATGCCTCGTGGTAGACCTGCCAGACCAGCCCCAGCTAATAAGGGTCAAGCACCTCAAGGGACTATGTATGAGCCTATCTCTATTGGTGAATTCCGTACAACCGTTGCCATGCTTGCCTAAGTGGGGACTACTCACACTAGGATGGCTAACCTACCTCGGGATCCCACTTCGGCTTCTAGAGTGAGGGATTTCACCTAGATGAATCCTCCGGAGTTCTTTTAGTCTAAGGCTGACGAGAATGCTTACGAGTTCATTGTTGAGCTCTCCAAAGTATTGAATCGCATGGGTGTCAATTCTGAGGAAAGCGCTGAACTGGCTACTTATCAGTTGAAGGATGTGGCATAGATGTGGTATACTCAATGGTCTATAGAGAGGGTTTGTGGTGATGCTGTCAATTGGAAGGAGTTCAAGTTTGCTTTCCTGGATCATTTCTTCCTACTTGAGCTTAGGAGTGCCAAGATGACCGAGTTTATCAACCTCAGGCAATGTGATATGAGTGTGAGGGATTATGCCCTCAAGTTTACTAAGCTCTCCAAGTATGCTCTGACACTTGTGGCTGATCCTTGTGCAAGAATGCATAAGTTCATTTTTGGTATCTATGACTTGCTTATACAAAAATGACGCACGACCATGCTTAATCGGGATATGGACATCTCTAGACTTATGGTTTATGCAAACAAATCGAAGGGGATAAACTCAATTGGAGAATAATCCATGATCCTAAGAGGGCCCATTTTGATGGTGGTTTCTCCGATTTTGGTTGGTTCCAACAGGGCCAAGGTTCATGTGTTCGGGTTGCTAATGTTAGGGTGCCTCCTCTTAAGGCACCATTTGGTGATGGACAGGGATACCCTTTGTGTGATAAGTGTGGGAAGCACCATAGGGGTAACTGTTGGAGAATTTCAGGTGCTTGTTTCGGGTGTGGTGATAAGAATCACAAGGTTGTTGATAGTCCTAAGAATCCTCTGAAGGGTCAAGGCCAGGTGGCTACAGGTGAACAAGGTCAGCCAAGAGTTCCTCAAGGTGTTTCTCTGAGAAATAATAGATTCTATGCTATTAATGTACGTTAGGAGGTCGAGGAGTCTCCAGATATTTTGACTGGTACGTTAAAAGTCTTTGGTTTTGATGATTATACTTTACTTGATTCGAGTGCAAACTTGTCATTTCTGACTCATCTGTTAGCTGTTAAGCTTGGTATGAGTCAAAAAGTTTTGAGAGAGCCTTACTCGATTTATACTCCCATGGGTGAATTTGTGGTTGCACATAGTGTCTTCGTGGTTGTCTTATTTCTGTGTCACATTTGGTATTTCTGTGTGATCTTATAGAACTTGAAACGTATGATTTTGATGTAATTCTTGGGATGGATTGGTTGCATGCATCATATGCCTCTATAGATTATAGAACCCGGAAGGTCAAGTTCCAACCTCCTGGTGAGCCCATTCTTGATGGAAGGTCGTGACTCCACTATTAAGGTCAGTTTATTTCCTACCTCAAAGCTTGGGTGTATATATCACATAGTGAGGGTTAATGATGTGGAATCCGAATTACCTACTCTTGAGTCCATTCTAGTGGTGAATGAGTTTCCATATGTGTTTCTTGAAGACTTGCTCGGTATTCCTCCAGAAAGGAAAGTAGTCTTTGGCATAGATCTTCTGCGGGATACTCAAACTATCTCTATTCCTCCCTATCATATGGCACCAGCTGAGTTTAAAAAATTGAAGGATCAGTTGAAAGATTTGTTAGAGAAGGGTTTCATCAGGCCAAGTATATCTCCATGGAGTGCTCGGGTGTCCCTTGTAAGGAAGAAAGATGGATCTCTTCGGATGTCCATCAATTATAGGCAATTGAATAAGGTGACCATTAAAAATAAGTATCCATTTCCTAGGATCGATGACTTGTTTGACAAACTTCAATAGACCACTCACTTTTTGAAGTTGACCTCTATTTTGGGTATCATCAATCAAAGGTTAGAGAATGTGATATTCCCAAGATGGTCGTTCCAACGAGGTATGGGCACTTTGAGTTTGGGGTGATGTCATTTTTCCTAGCTAATACTCCGACCGTGTTTATGGATCTTATGAATCAAGTGTTCAAGCTATTTCTTGATAGTTTTGTGGTTGGCTTCATTGACGATATTCTCATTTATTCCCGGAGTGAACGGGAACATATGGATCATTTGAGGTCGATTTTGCAAACCTTGAGAGAGAAGAAGTTGTATGCCAAATTTAGCAAATGTGAGTTTTGGTTGGGTGAAGTTGCTTTTCTGGATCATGTGGTGTCCAATGATGGTACAAAGGTGGATCCAAAGAAGACCGAGGCGGTAAAGAATTGGCCTAGACCGTTGACTCCTTCGGACATTCGAAGGTTCCTTGGGTTAGCAGGTTATTATAGAAGATTCATTGAGGGGTTCTCGTCCATTGCATCTCCATTGACTAAGCTGACCCAAAAGAAGGCTAAGTTTGTGTAGTCGGATGAGTACGACAAGAGTTTCTAAACATTAAAGGATCGACTTACATCGGCTCCAGTTTGACTCTACCAAATTGTTTGGATGGATTTGTGGTGTATTGCGATGCTTCTCGAATTGGGTTAGGTTGTGTACTTATGCAACATGGTAAAGTGATAGCTTATGCATCAAGGCAATCGAAGGTGCATGAGAATAATTACCCGACTCATGACCTTGAGTTAGCGGCAGTGGTATTTGCTTTAAAAATTTGGTGACACTATTTGTACGGGCTGCATGTTGATGTTTTCACCGATCATAAGATCTTGCGATATGTGTTCACTCAAAGAGACCTTAACTTAACAAAAAGGAGATAGTCGGAACTCCTAAAGGATTACGATATGACTGTTCTATATCACCCTAGCAACAAATGTGGTAGCCGACACTCTTAGTAGACTATCTATGGGAAGCTAGCTCAGGTTGAGGGGGAGAAGAAAGAGTTGGTAAGGGATGTTCATTGTGTGACTAGATTGGGTGTTAGAGTGTCCAATTCTAATGATGGTGGTATATATGTTCTAAATAGGGTCGAATCCTCGGTGGTTCCTGATGTGAAGGCTAAGAAAGATTCAGATCCATCATTGATTGAATTGAAGAAATTGGTCGCCAAAGAGAATATTGAGGTTTTCTCCCAAGGGGGAGATGGTGTACTTCAGTACCAAGATCAGTTATATGTTCTAGATGTGGATGATCTTAGAAAGGTGATCATAAGTGAAGCCTATAGTTCTCATTATTCTATTCATCTGAGTGCACTAAAATGTATCGAGATCTGAAGGAGGCGTATTGGTGGCGTGGTATGAAGAGCGCCATAGCCAAGTTTGTACCCGAATGCCCAAATTCAATTGCTCCGTGTTCATATTGCAGTAGTTCTTGCCTTGTGACTTTTTTGGTTTGATTTGGTGGATTTTGGTACCGTACTTGGGATGGATTAGTTACATAGATGTTGTGTCTCCTTTGATTGTAGGGCCGTAGAGTTGGATTCCAATTCCTTAATAAACCTGTCCTTGAGCAGGGGCTAGTAAGGTGGTTGTGAAGGGGTAAGTTTGTTTCTTGTATTAAGGTACAATTGATCTCTAAGAGTTGCATTTATCATCTTGTGAGAGTTAGGGGTGTTGAACCTAGTTCTGCTTGCCCGTCTGTCTGTGGATGGTTGTGCTAAGATTCACCTTCGTACCAAGCTCTTCAGAAAGGACTTCCAAAATTATGCTGTAAACAGAGCTGCTGTGTCTTAAATAATGGATATAGGGACCCTGTGCAGCCAAACAATCTCCTTAAGATAAGGTTGGCATAATCTTCAGCTGTATCAGTTGTCTTGATAGGTAGAAAGTGAGTTGACTTGGTCATTCTATCTACTATGACCCATATCAAATCGTGTTGTCTACGGGACCGAGGTAAGCCTATTACGAAGTTTATATTAATCATCTCCCATTTCCATCCTGGAATCTCTATGTTCTGGGTTACACCACGTGGCCTTCGGTGCTCAACCTTAACTTGTTGGCAATTTGGGCATCTAGACACAAACTCTGCAATGTCCTTCTTCATACCACCCCACCAATAGACTTCTCGTAACTCTCTATATATATTTGTTGCACCAGGGTAGATAGAGTATTTGGCGTTATGAGCCTCAGCCAAGATCCTATCTCTAAGACCGTCGACATTTGGCACACACAACCTACCTTGGTATCTCATCACACCATGCCCCCCTTTTGAGAACACTAATACTTTCTGCTTCTAAACCTCTTCTTTCAATTGGAGAAGGATGGGATCCTTGTCTTGGTTTTCTTTCACTTCCACCACCAAGGATGACTCTGACCCATTTCTGACAATGGCCCTGCCTTCGTCAGAATCTTCTATCTGAACCCCTAAATGGGCTAGTCTGTGGACCTCCTTAGCTAACTCTTTGTTTTCAACCTCAACATGGGTCGTGTTCCCCATGGTCACCCTGCTAAGAGCATCAGCAACTACATTAGGTTTACCTGGATGATAGAGGATACTCATATCATAGTCTTTCAGCAGCTCCAACCATCTCATCTGCCTCAAATTTAGCTCCTTCTGGACAAACACATACTACAAACTCTTGTGGTCCGTGAATACATCCACGTGCCCACCATATAGATAGTGTCTCCAGATCATCAAAGCAAATACCACCGGAGCCAACTCAAGATCATGAGTTGGGTAATTCTTCTCATGAATCTTAAGCTGTCTAGAGGCATATGCTATCACTTTGCCTCTCTGCATTAATACACAACCTAAGCCAACTTTGGAAGCATCACAATAAACCACTAAATCATCAACTCCGTATGGTAGGGATAAGACTGGGGTTGTGGTCAACCTAGTCTTCAACTGTTGGAAACTCTTCTCACAAGCTTCCGACCATTCAAACTTAGTATTCTTCTGATTCAGCTTAGTCAAGGGGGCTGAGATAGAAGAAAATCCCTCTACAAACCATCTGTAGTGCCCCGCCATTATTTTTGTGGGAGTTGTGGGCCTTCGCCAATTCTTTATTGCCTCAATCTTTTGGGAATCAACCTGCATACCCTCACCAGACACAATGTACCCCAAAAATGCCACAGACTCCAACCAGAACTAACACTTAGAAAACTTGGCATATAGCTGCAGATCCTTAAGAGTTTCAAGGATAACTCTAAGATGGTCTGCATGCTCCTCCTTACTACAGGAGTAGATCAGGATATCATCTATGAACACAATAACGAACATGTCTAGGTATGGCCTCAACAACCTCTTCATAAGATCCATGAAAGCTGCTGGTGCATTTGTCAACCCGAAGGACATAACCAAGAACTCATAATGGACATATCGTGTTTTGAAAACCGTCTTACGAATGTCTTTCTCTCTAATTTTAAGCTGATGATACCCAGATCTAAGATCTATCTTGGAAAAATAGGTAGCACCCTGAAATTGGTCGAATAAGTCATCAATTCTAGAAAGAGGATACTTGTTCTTAACGGTGATCTTGTTCAAGTGATGGTAATCTATGCACATCCGAAGAGAACCATCATTCTTCCGCATGAAAAGAACTAAAGCACCCTAAGGTAAAATGCTTCGTCTAATAAAACCCTTATCTAAGAGATCTTTCATCTGCAACTTTAGCTCTTTTAGCTGCGAAGGAGCCATTCAATATGGAGGAATAGATATGGGCTGAGTATCTAGAAGAGTGTCTATCCCAAAGTCTATTTCCCTGTCAGGAGGGACTCCGAGAAGATCCTCAGGAAAGACTTCTGGGAACTCATTCACAACTAGAACAGATTGAAGAGTTGGTGCCTCGGCACGAGAGTCTTGAACTCTGACAAGGTAATATACACAATCTTTGGAAATCAACTTTCTAGCTTTGAGATATGAAACAAACTGGCCCTTAGGAAAATTGAGCTACCCCTCCATTGTAAGATCGGTTCGTTAGGAAACTGAAACTTGACTGCTCTGGTTCTGCAATCTATAGAGGCATACCCAGCATGAAGCCAATCCATGCCTAGGATAACATCAAACTCTACCATATCTAACTCCACCAAATCAGCTACACTAGTCTTATGATAAACTGAGACTGGACAACCCTTATAAATTCTTTAGGCTAAAATAGACTTTCCAGTAGGAGTAGAAACAATGGAAGGCTCAAGAAGACATTCTGGATTAACCCCAAACTTTACAGCTACATATGGGGTTACAAAATACAATGTGGCTCCTATGTCTAAAAATGTATAGAGATCATGAGTAAAGATTTTGAGCATACCTGTAACCATATCTGGCGAGTTCTCCTTCTCTTGTCTGGTGCCCATGGCATAGAAGCAGTTTGTGCCCCTGCTGTAGTAACCCTGTGAGGTGGCTTACCCTATGGTGCCAAAGAGACTATTTGTGACCTATTGTCTCTCATATTTTACCTCCCCATAGGACAATCCTTTAAAAAATGCCCCACCTGACCATATTTGAAACAACCATTCGTGCCCAGAAGGCATTCTCTGGGGTGAGACTTACCACACTTACCACTAGTAGGATAGCGATTTGATGGTGCTATGCTACCCTGTGACTGGCTGCCCAGGAATATGCGGTGCTATGATCCCTACTCATTCTCGGCTCTTCGTGCAGGTGCACTGGTGGATGAAGGTGCTGGTCCGACTATCTTAGGCTGGAAGGACGAATGACCTCCATCTCCAGTCCCTCTCTTGCTTGACTCTTGGCCTGATGTCTTGGCCCTCCAAAGTTGACAGTTTCTAGGGGCTTATTTTTTGTAACAAAAGGCAGCGATCAGTTTGACTGCCAAATTAGTTCGTTATTTCGCTAAACATGTTAGTAGGCAAACTGATCTCATTTTGTACTTATTTTTCTGATGGTTCTTTATGCAATTTTCTTTCACATCCTTGATTATTTACACCTATATTTTCTATGTTGCAATTATGCCTTATCAAAAACATACAAATTTACATGGTGGATCCATTGCAGCTTGAGTAGCTCTCATAGGTGTCGGGGGTGAAGAGTAGAGAGAGAAGCAACTTTGTAGAGAAGATGAGGAAAAGGAAAACATAAAGTTGTTGAGAATGGGGAATCCAATAGTGATGAAGAGGGGTCTCTTGAGGTCGAGTGGACGGACTCCAAGGAGGAAGAAATGGGGTCCAAAAATCTAGTTCATAAGCCTACGGCTACAAAACAGGCGTCCAAATACCACTATATGGAAAAAATATCAAAGGCAGCTTATGACCAGCTTCTGCAGACTTCTTAGGTTATCCGAGAAACTATTACACCGCATCATCTCAAATATCTAAAAGTTGTAGGATGAAGAACTATCTTGGAAGAGTGACGTTTAACTATTGATGTGGTAGTTGGTAGATACCCCGAGGTGTGAGTTACCTTGAGATTTCATGACTTTCAGCATTTAACTCGGGAGCCATATGTCCCCGGCTGAGCTCATAAATTTTATAAAGCCTATGCCAAGTTGATTACCAAGAGTAATGGTCATGTATATATTATTCCAAAGTCAGTTGATTTAGTAGAAGTTCGAGGTGTGCCCATCCTATGCAGGGAAATTCAATTAAATGATTTATTAGGATACATATTCCAGACTCGCCACGATCTTGGCTACATGATTGAGAAGAACACACTAGCTTTCCCTATTGATTAGTATTGCAATCCCATTGTGGTTAGATGAGGGGTGGTCACCAAGAAGAATGAGTTGAACGTTCTTGCTTGTTTTTGGTTTGATTTCTTCAGTAGCAGCCTAATGTCATCACAAAATAAATCTAGTTTTCGTCATCCCAAAGCGATTGTGATTGGTAGTATAACGTATTGCAAGAAGTTGAACCTTTGTTCCATCATAGCCCTAGAGACTCTTACATGGTCTAAGCAGCTGCAAACTTCTCTACCATTCCCGATTCTTATCACAACCTTGTGTAGGAGAGCTAGTGTACCATTTGTAAGAAAAGCTGATGTTGAGATCACCCCATTGATTTATATAGATATCAAGTGTATTGAGGCAGAGTTCTAACGAGATGAAGAGGAAAAGGCTACGAAGAAGTCAATGGATACTACACTGGTAGTTGACGTGGAGATGCTTGAGACCGACACATTTGAGTCAGTGCCCGAATTAGGTATGCCTTCTTCCTCTACTCCAACCCCATCCTCTCCTACTCTAGGTCATTTATCCTCTACCCAGCCTAGGTCATAGTCTTCTATAGCTTGACCCCCGATCACCCAAGCTACTGTTTATCATTTGGCCTAGTTGGCCAAATTGGCTCACATTCAGGCTACACGAGTAGAGTCCTCTTCGCTTGCTTTGATTAAGAGGTCCATAGTAGTAGCATTGGTCCCGATTCTTGATGATGGGAGGAAGAAAAGGGAGATGATAGAGAAGAAGAATTTTAGGCTGGATTGATTGGCTATGAGCCTGGAGTGCCACGAGGCTATGTTTGATGCTTTGATTGCTAGTGTGGCAGCTTCAGAGTCTAAGGGTTATGTGATTGCTGATATGATAGTCGTGAAGGACGATATTTCTGTGTTGAATAAGAAGGTGGAAGAGTTAAAATTCACCAATATCACTTCCCTTTGGGGTTCGATGGATGTACCTCTTGAGGTGACTACTAGTGTGACTTTGGGGTTGGGGATGTGACTCCGGTGTTGGGGGCTGAGAGAGAGTCTTTGGAATCTTTCCCAGAGACCCATGAGGAGGTGTTGGGGGTTGAAGTCATCTTGGAGGAGCATAGTGAGTTGGGAACGACAGAAGAGGCAATTATTGTTGTCGTCACTAGAGAGTCACCCAGATAGGTCCTTGATTGGGACGAGTGGTTCACCTAGTGTAGCTGTGTAACACCCCTCTAGTTCATTGGACTAGAAAATGAAGTTAAGGAATTTTTGGAACTGACTTGGTCACAGAGCCAATCTACAGCTCATGGATGGTACCACGGGTCGTATATGGGTTCGTGGACTTAAGTCCAGAAAGATGAAAATTTTAGGATTTTCTAAAAAGGGTTCCACGATTAATAGGATGAGCTTCCATAGGAACCACGACTCATCAATAGCCTCATCAAGTAGACCTTTGAAAAATGGAAAATTTCCTAAGTATGGGCAGTTCCTACGAAGCAACCTAAGACCCACAAATGGAATGGCGGGCCATCCTGCATGTTTGGGATTTGAAGGGTGTGAATTCCAGTAACTTAACATTTTATGGAACAGGTCTTATGAGCCAAGTCATGAGCCATAGATTGAACCACAACCCAAGGCTGTGGTCTCATGGATCGCTCTGGTAGTTTAATGAAGGGTGTTTCGATATTTCCAGTTCAAGTAAGTCCTAAGCTACGTTGCTTTGGCTCTTTTCTCGAACTTAACCGACCCCAACCATATAAATTCTATTTCTAACTCATTTTGATTCATTTATCCTCATAATTATCCTAAGGTATTCTTAAATATTTCGCTCTCTCGAACAAGGATTCCATTGAAGCTAAAGTTCCAAGCTTTGCTTAGGATTTCAAGGTTATCTACTAAAGTTTTAAGGGTGTCCCTAGAGGTGTGCAGGGCTTCATTCATTCATTAGTTTCATCTATGAAGCCCATTCCAGCATATCCTTTTTATCAAAGATTCATGATTGAAACACCCCAAAAAGTGCCTGAAAATGTGCCTCGAAAATGTCCATAATCGTAATTTCCATGTATCTCAAAATTCATGCATGATATCAAAAATCCAGCCTCATATTCATTATCAGGAGGCAAAAGTGAGTGGAGGATGGGTCTAATCCCAATTTTAGAGCAACTGTGTTTTGGTTTCAAAAAATGTCGCATTTCAGTGAGGGCACACGTTCTATCCTCGACATCGAGCCGTCGTAGAGTAGTATAGTTTTTTGCCAGTTCTTTTTTTAATTTCAGCCTAAGGCCTTGGGGTCTTGGGCCTAAGCCTTCTTATGCATAAAAACACCTATACTTAGTCATTTTTCAACCCCAATCATTTAAGACATTACCCAAAACCCTCTTTAACACAGAGCGAAATATTTCACTCATATTCAAGTGTCCGAAACTCATTCCAGATCACAAGGAATTCACTCAAGCTTCAAGTTCTCCTTCAAATCTTCATCAAAGAAATCTCCAAATTTCAGGTATGTGGGTTTCAACCATTGGGTCCTTTCACCTATAGTGCCCAACCTTCCTTTTTATGGAAAATACATATTTTCAGTTGATTTATCTATGTGTACTTCTTATTATGAATTTAACCATAAATGATGTTAGGGTTTCATAAAATGTTGACTATTTAAGCATGTTTTGAGCTATGAATCTATGGTCTATGATAAGACTTGATGAGGGGTTTCGATATATCTTCCATAAATGTTTTACCAAGTGTTGGTGGGTAGATTTACTTCAAGTTTTCTCACATGATTTCACTCTTGCATTGCATGAGTTTGAACTAGCATTACACACCCACCAAGTGTTTGATAAAATTTCTAGTTAAGAGTTTTTGAGTTATTGAAGGTCTATTGTATGGCTTATGAGTTAAGTGGCTTTATGATGATGAAAGGAATGTACTATGTGTTGGTTTCATGAAAAAGTATTTATAGTGTTACAAGTAACCACAACTTGTTGAGGGAGTGCTATGCCTCAATCACCTTATCGGGGGGTGCTAGGCCCATACTACCACGTTTAGGGGTATATACCTTGACCACCTTGTCGGGAGGGGGGGTACTAGGCCCATACTACCACTTTGAGGGGTATATATCTTGACCACCTTGTTTGGGGGTGCTAAGCCTATGTTACCACATTAAGAGGTATATACCTTGACAACCTTGTTAGGGGATGTTAGGCCTGTACTACCAATTGAGGGGTGGATACCTGAATCACATTCCAAGGGGGTGCTAGGCCTTCGATTCCCAGTATTAGATGCTTGTTCTATGATGGTCCTCTTCCTACACATGTACAATGTGCTATACAAGCGTGTTTTACTTTGAGCTTTGATCATGCATGCTATATTATTATAGTACTTTCTGTTACCTATGTATATGTATTTTGACTATGTTGCTTATTTCTTGTGGCATTGCATCCTACATACTTGATACATTCAAACGTACTAACGTATCCCTATGCCTACATGATGTTCCCATGTAGGAATCGGAGCTTCAGTTGATCATCCTTCTCCTCCGCATGGCTAGTACTATCTCTTGAAGCAAGCTTGGTGTGTCCTCTACTCCGAGGATAAAAGTTATTGATCGTATGTTATGCGAAGACTCTTTTATTTGACTAGATGCTTATGACTATGAGGGTGAGCCTGGAAAGTTGTCTTGGCCCCCGCCCAATCTATGTTAGAGGTGTTGTTGGACAAGTTATGTATTCATGCTTTGAGCTTTAACTCTTTTGATGATCTATGCTATTAACAATTTCCCTTAGTCCCTCTATCCTTATTTCTATTCTCTTATTGTTGTTTAATTGCTTCCGCGACCAAGGAGCTTGGATGTGCGAATGATATGCTAAGAGACTTGTTTGGAGTCCCCCTTTGGGTTCCTATTCATCGTGTCACGTTTACGCCCTAGACTTGGGTCATGTAAAACTTGGTGTTAGAGCACTAGGTTGTTAATGGTCCTCAGTATCCAATACACCGCATTGAGTAGAGTCTTATTCATGGTTGTGAAGTGCACCACAACTATGAGTAAGGGGCTATGAGGCGTTTTAGGAAATGTTTCCCTTCTGCTTGATCCATGTCATGCTATAGATGTTAAGGTAAGGCTTTCCCCTAATGAATTTTCTTTGCTATGCTAGATCATGCTTATCCCAACAGGAAGAAGATCTCGTACACCTGAAGAACAACTGGCTCATAAAGCGTTCTAAGATACTATTGCCATGCTAGCTCAAGCTATGACTAATCAAATCAACCAAGGTACCCAAACCCCTCATGCTCCTACTCTAGCTTCTAGGGTAAGGGATTTAATGAGGATGAACCCACCAGAGTTTCATGGGTCTAAAGTGGATGAGGACCCTTAAGAATTCGTTGATGAGGTATACAAAGTGTTGTTTATATGTGTGTTAGATCGGAGGAGGAAGCGAAGTTGGCAGCGTACCAACTCAAAGGGGTGCCCCAAATATGGTTTACTCAATGGAAGGAGGAGAAGGAGAACAACAATGTGATCCTTTGGGAAGAGTTTAAGGAGGCATTTCTCAACCGGTTCTTCCCTCTTGAACTAAGGGAGGCCAAAATTATGGAGTTCATGAATTTGAAGCAAGGGTCTATGAGTGTGAGGGAGTATGCCCTCAAGTTCAATCAACTCTCTAAATATGCTCCACAAATGGTGGCTGAGCCAAGGTCTAAGATGAATAAGTTTGTGATGGGTGTGTCTGACTTGGTAAATGAAGAATGTCGTGCCACCATGTTGATTGGTTATATGGACTTGTCCCACCTCATGACTTATGCCAAACAATTGGAGGGGGAGATGTTGAGAAAGAGAAGGGGTAATGAGGCCAAGAGGGCCTGTTTTGAAGGAAGGTTACAAAGTCCCAAGGGTGGCCGGTTTCATCAAGTCCAAGAGTCATCAAATGCTCCTAATATAAGGTATGCAAATGAAAACCCAAGTCCTCAAGGAGATGGTGGTGTGGTGCCTATTGCTATGTGCCCAAGATGCAGTAGAGGCCATAACGACCCATGTTTAAGGGACACTAATGCATGCTATAGTTGTGGAGACGTGGGTCACAAGAAGATTGATTGTCCTCGTAATTAAAACAAGGGTAGAGAGTCATGCACAAGGTCGGGGTGCAAATGCAATTCCTTTGGGAAGGGGAGTCAACAAGGTGGTGCCCCAATGCACAATCGGTTCTATGCTCTTCAATGGAGGAGAGAGGTAGATAAGGTGCCCGATGTCATCATTGGTATGTTGAAAGTCTTTTATTTTAATGTGTATACAGTGATAGACCCAACCGTCACACTTTCTTTTGTTACTCCTTTTGTTTCCAAAATATTTCATGTTGAACCCGAGTTGTTGTGTGAGCCGTATGGAGTGTCTACTCCTGTTGTTGCATCCGTTGTTGTTAGAAGAGTCTATAGAAATTGTCCCATTTTTATTTTGCATAAAATATTGCCTTGTAATTTTTTTGTGTTGGATATGGTGAATTTTGATGTCATTCTTGGAATGGATTGGTTGCATACATTTTATGCCTCTATTGATTGTAGAACCCGTAGGGTCAAATTTCAATTTCCTAACGAACCAGTCCTTGAGTGGGAGATTCATGATGTGGTGATGAAGGATAGGTCTTGCATTAAAGCCCAAAAGTTGATTTCTAAGGGGTATCTCTATCATCTTGTATGGGTGAGGGATGTTGAGTCCAAAGTCCTTCCTATGGAGTTGGTTCTGGTGGTTATGATTTCCTTGATATCTTTCGTAATGAACTTCCCGATATTCCTCTCGTAACTAAAATAGATTTTGGCATTGACCTCCTTCCCAACACTCAACCTATTTCTGTTTCCCCTTACCGTATGGTCCCAATGGATTTGAAGGAGTTGAAATAGCAATTAAGGGACTTGTTGGAAAAGGGTTTTATTAGGCCTAGCCAATCACTTTGGGGTGCACTGGTGTTGTTTGTGAAGAAGAAGGATGGTTCTCTTAGAATGTGCATTGATTACTGGCAACTTAATATAGTCACCATCAAAAATAAGTACCCTCTACCAAGGATTGATGATCCTTTTGACCAACTTCAAGGCGCTAGTCACTTCTCTAAGATTGATCTTCGATCCGGGTATCACTAAGTGAAAGAGAGTGTGACATTCCCAAGATAGCCTTCCGAATGATGCATGGGAATTATGAATTTGTGGCTATGTCTTTTTGGTTGACCAATGCACTGACTATCTTCATGGATCTTATGAAAGGGTCTTTAAATCCTACCTCGATTTGATTGTGGTAGATTTCATTGATGATAACTTGATCTATACCCATAGTGAGGAGGATGGTGTTACAAATCTTGAGGGAGGAGAATTTGTATGCCAAATATGAAAAATGTGAGTTTTGGTTTAAAAACATTGGCTTAATAAGTCATATGGTATCGGGGGATGGTATTAAGGTGGATCCTAAAAAGATGGAGGTGATTGGAAATTTGCCTAGACCTTTGACTCCATCAAACATTAGAAGTTTCTTGGGCTTAGAGGGTTACTATCGAAGGTTTGTTAGTGGTTTCTATTGTATTGCTTCTCCCATGACTAAGTTGACACAAAATAAGGCTAAATTTGTGTGGACCGATGAGTGTGAAAAGAGTTTTCAAACCTTGAAAGATAAGCTTGTATCCGCTCCTATCTTGTCTCTA
>JAPFFP010084802.1:0-45389 GCA_026153255.1 Solanum medicagineum | reverse complement strand
ATTGTGCATCGATCAATACTCCAATGGAGCTTGGAGTAAGATTATCGAAGTTCGATGATGGTGAGGATGTCGATCCAACTTACTATCGAAGCTTGATTGGGAGTTTGAGGTATTTAACGTGCACGAGATTGGACATCATGCATAGTGTCGGAGTTGTGAATGGATACATGGAGAAACCGAAGTCGACTCATATCAAAACTGCAAAAAGGATACTTCGCTACATCGAAGGTACTATTACTCATGGCTTGCATTATTATCAAACTAAAGATTTTCAACTTAAAGCTTATTCAGATAGTGATTATGGGGGAGATATCGATGATCGATAAAGCACTTCAGGCTTTGTATTTTTCTTGTGTGACACCGCTTTCACGTGGTCGTCAAAGAAACAACATAGTGCTTCACTGTCAACGTGTGAAGCTGAATATGTAGCTGCATCGTCATGTGTTTGTCATGCAATATGGCTTAGAAGATTGCTCAAAGACATTCATGTGGAGCAAAAAGAAGCAACAGAGATTTTTATCGATAATGTTTCTGCTATGGCATTGGCGAAAAGTTCAGTTTTTCATGAACGAAGCAATCATATTGATGTTCGATACATTTTATCTGAGAACAAGTGAAGAAGAAGGAAGTTGAAGTATCATATGTGATGACGGGAGATCAAATTGGTGATATTTTCACAAAGCCTTTGAAGACCGATGTTTTTCGGAAGCTCAAGAATTTGCTTGGTATGATTGATGGAAGAGAATTTGGTTTAAGGGGGAGTGTTGGAAATTAAACCAAATTAAGTGAAGAAGATTGAAAGACTCGAAGAATTAAATGAAGGAGGATGAACCTAGTCCAAGATACATGCATTAATCAAGAGTCTCTTTGTTTTATGACTGTTCAAGTTTTTATGTTTATTTAAAGTTGTGTAACTATCTCTTTGGAAGTGAAAAAGTCTTTAGTTGAAGAGTCATGAGCCTATAAATAGGTGTAAGTGAAGGCAATAGAGTGCCAAGTTCAAAACCCAAAAAAAACACTAAGTATCAAAATCCGTCTTCCTCTCCTTCTTGTGTGTGACAATTGTGTGAGTGTATTCCGCTGCGCACTCAACAAATTGGACATTTTCTGGTGTAATCTCAATGGCAAGTGATATTGAGATTAGAACTAGACCCCCATTGAGGTTTGTTTCAAAGATTTGACACATACTTTGAAGGGGAAAACAAGCATTTATTGAGATGTGTATCAGGGAAATTATCACCTGGTCGTGTTTCTGCTTTTATGGGTCCATGTGGTGCTGTAAAGACAACATTTCTTTCTGCGTTGACTGGGAAGGCTGCTGAGTGTTCCATAACCGGTTTGATTCTCATAAATGGGAAGCTTGAACTGATGCAATCATACAAGAAAATCATTGGCTTTGTACCTCAAGACGACATTGTACAAGGAAATTTAACTGTAGAATCATTGGTTTAGTGCTCGGTTGCAGGTATGTCATTGTAGTTCTGTTAGTACGGATCTATGCATTCATATATATCTTGTTTGCATGGCATTTTTTTTTTTAAAAATGTTAACACAAGCATGACATTCATTTGCTTCATTTGTTTCTTGGCTTAATCAATCATCAGTCTACATTTTGGTAACGATGTGATATTGAGTGTTCATAAATCATGCCATGCCAGTTCTTTTAATGACTATGCTTACAAAGACGCTCATCTCATGTATTCAAAAAAGAAGAATTCGTCTCCGGGAACATTACAGTAAAGATTTGAACAATGAAATTTTACGGTCAATAGTTTGAGTCTCCAAATAGTAACTGACATATTTGGACTAATATTATATACATCTACTAGATCAGACTTCAGAGTAAATTGCATGTTCAAGCCTTTATCAGTCCTTGGGGAATTGAGACTGAATCTGCATTACAACATTTGCTGCATCTGATTTTAGCACGCTAGTGTTGTTAATGTGTGCAATAATTGGATGTGTTCTAAAAATGAAGCTAAATGTGAGGGCAAATTCATGATTAAGCACAAATGACAGTTATTGCAACTTACGAGATAATTTTATTGCTGATGGAGCCAGTACTTTGTGGAATGGAATACACAGAAAGTACCAAGTTCCACTAGTTTGTAAAATGTAAACATAAAATTTTAAAAACTGTAAAATCAGAGGATGCTCTTATCCACAAGAACAAATGTATAAATAGCATATAAAAGTGGTGAGTGAAAAGTATTATTTCCTTTTACAATATATATCAAATGTAACCTTTCCATATTTCTCTCTCAACAAAATCATCATAATTAATAAAATAATTCTTCAAGTCAAATACTATTATAATTGCAAGAACTAATTCTTCCATGCTTCAACTTGTTAATCTTGGATAGAAATAATATATGCATCAAAATTCAATGTCACAACCCAAGCCTAGGGCCTAGACGTCACACAGAGAATGGGGAACTCGAAGGAACCCCAAACAAGACTCTTAGCATATCATTCACACATCATTGGTCGCGGAAACAAAATAACAACAACGAATTAAAAAAGAGCGGGAGTAAGGGAAGTCTTTCATATAGATAGCCATAGGGAGTCAAGCTCAATAATACAAAACATCTCAATATCCAATAACTCCTCTACTAGTAGATGGGGTAGGGGCCAAGACATCTCTCGGGCTCACCCTCATAGATAAGTGTCCAAAATATAGGATAAAGCCTCAACATAAACATGAAAGAAAATACACATCATCCCCAGATGTGAGGATTCACCAAGAGCTAACTTCGAACGGTCCGACTAGCCACGGGGCTGGCTGGGGAGAGGATGATCAATGGGGGGCACCAGTCCCTACATGGTGACATCATGTAGGTATAGAGTATGCGTTAGTACTTGGAATGTACTAAGCATGCGTGGCACAATGCAACAAATGTGATATACCATAAAAATCAAGACACATGGTCATAACCAATAGGTATAAACTTAATATGAAACATGTGCTCAATGCCTTACACAAATATGCATGAGAATGGCCAAATAAACCACCCACTCACCTTACGGTATAACCTTCTTGGAGAGTGTCATCAATATCCCTACCTTACGTCATAGTCTTTTCGGTTGGTAGTATAAGATGTCTTTTACCCTATGATACCATCTTTTCGATAGGAATTAAGAGGTGTCCTTATCTTACGATACAATCTTTTCAGTAAGAGAGATGTCCTTACCTTGCGATGCAATTTTTTCGGTAGGAGAGATGTCCTTACCTTACGATACAATCTTTTTGGTAGGAGAGATGTCCTTAGTGTATGAGACAATCTTTTCAGTAGGAGAGATGTCCTTACTTT
The DNA here is from genome assembly GCA_026153255.1 of Solanum medicagineum. NCBI lineage: Eukaryota > Viridiplantae > Streptophyta > Magnoliopsida > Solanales > Solanaceae > Solanum > Solanum medicagineum. The sequence goes on along the minus strand of JAPFFP010084802.1, from coordinate 42,078 downwards.
AAGATTCATTCTTTTCGGTAGTAGTTGTGATTTGTTCTACCTTATGGCATGGCCTTTTCGGTAGATAATATAAGAATAGCTTACCAAACCATCATATCAAAGTATCAAGAGGGGCTTCATATCATTCATAACATTCTCATGAGCTCATAGCATGCATATTATCCCTTCGACATTCTTAACGTTCATAATTTCCATATCTTACAATAGAACATTCATCAACATAGAAGTTTATCAACAACTTAGAAGTTCTTGTCATGTAATTTCATCAAACACATGGTGGGTTCATGACACTTGTTCAAAATCATGCAACTCAAGAGTATAACAAGAAGGAATAAATCAATTCAATTCAGCCCACCAATATTGTAGTAAAACCCTCATTTTGGGTATCTTGAAATTCATCTCAAAATTCGCAATAGTTCATAGTTTTCATAGTTCATAGCATGCAAAATGTCAATAGATATAAATCAATTCATGGTACGAGATTAAAATAGATATTCATGATTCATAATAAGAGATATCTATGAGTAATACAACTTAAAATAATGCAACTTTTATACAGTGAGAAGGTTGGGCTCCATGGGTGAAAGGACCCATGGATGAAGACTCACATAACTTAAATTTGGATTTTCTTGGGATAAAGTTGGGGAAGACTTGAAGCTTGAGATGAGTTCTTGAGTCCCCAGATTGAGCTTGAAATCTTGAGTTTGAATGAGAGATTTGATAAAGTCCTAGAGAGCTTTTAGGAAGCTTTTTGTGAATTTTAGATTGAAAGAAATGGCTACATATGGAAGATTTCACGTTTAAATGGGCATTGGGCTATTACCCAAATTCCCTAGGATGAAATAAGAAAACTGGAAAAATTTTGCACCGGTCCGCGCAACTGGCGCAATGCAGGTCGGGACACTCTCTGGAATTCGTAAATTAGCAAAAATTATTTTTCACTACGGGTCTTCTAAAATCCTGGTTATAACTATTTCCCACTTAATTTTGCCCTTTGATCAAGAATATAAAGTCGGATTTCTGAAATCAGACATGGATTTTGAGATATATGAAAATTACGATTATGGGCATTCCGAAGCACATGAGGGGTGTTTCATTCATAATCGATGAAAACTTTGCAAATGATTTTAAGTTTTTTATTGTTTTTATAGGAAAAAAACTTGATGAAATATTTAAAGTGCCAATATCAAATAAAAAACTTCATCAAAATCTTTAAATTCAATAATCACATTAAAGAGAGATGAATACGGGGTTAAAAAGACAAACAAGAAAGAAAAACATGGAGAGAAGGTTTGGACTGAGAATCTAGCTTATTAAATTTTAGAAAATAAAGTTAAAAATAGTAAAAAGAGAAAGAAAACTTAGAAAAAATAAATAACCAACAAAAGTATATCAACATTACATGATGATTTAAAATATTTAGTACACTGACTATGCACAAAACATAAATTCATTACAAAATAAAGAGCACTGATTGGTAAGTAGTCAAAGATTGTATTTTCCTTTTTAAGAAAAAGCTTATTTCATTAAGACACGTGTCCCCATGTGTATTTAAACTTGGATTAGATATTACTAAATTTTTTATTGGATTAACTTTTATGAAAGAGTTAATGAAAAAGTGATGAAAATCCTTTATGAATAATAACATATTCGATAAAATTCTATAGAGTAGGTCTAGAGAGGATACAGTGTACCTAGACCTTACTACTACCTCATAGAGGGACGAGGCTCCTCTCAATTTTCGCTCTCTCCATTTTCTCCATGTTTCTATTTTGATGGCTAATACATGGAATAAGTTAGATTTAATGACTGAACAATAATAACATATTTGATAAAGTTCTATAGAGTAGGTCTAGAGAGGATAGAATATACCTAGACCTTACTAATACCTCATAGAGGGAGGAGACTCCTCCATTTCCTCTTTCTTTATTTTCTCCAATTTTCTATTTTAATGGTTGAAACATGGAATAAGTTAGATTTAATGACTGAAATTTAATTGATCAAACACTTCTCTGTTGAAATTTTGTTTAAATAAAATTATTATTAAATATTTTAAATGAATGGTTGGGTCTTCTATTTAAATGGTGTTTCATTTAAATGAAAGGGTATGTCCTTTCATTCTTTTCTATCACCAATTCTATTTAAGTTCAACGTCCGTAAAATTTGATCATAACTTCACAAAATATTTTGTCATCAGCATTCTCCAAAAAATCAAGTTCAAGTATTGTTTTCCAATAGGATTTCTTCACTTTTTGCTTAGTGGAGAAATTCATTGGTTTATCATATACACTAAAATTATTTATGCAATCCCATAGCAATCTCAAAGAGAATTGGAACCTACTTAACTGTTTTCCCTCTTTTGGCTATTAGGAAGTATTACTAATTAACTCCTACTCCTTTTCGTTCTTTTATTTTCTCTCTGAACTAACTTTTCTGATATTTTCGTAAATTTGTTAGGTATATTTTTTATTTGATTCTTTCACACTTTTTGAGAGTTAAGACCTACTTAGTTATTTTTGCTTGTTTGGATACTATGAATGAAGTCCCACTCTTTATCTTTTTTCCTATTTGTGCCAGCATTTGTGACTTTTTTGGTATATTCATTATGTCTTTTAATGCTCTGATTTTATTTTATTTCGATAGTCAAGACCTACCTCCTATTTATTCATTTGTGTCATCTTTTATAATGTTTTCTTAAATCTTTTGTGTAGACAATTTACTTATGCTAGCTATAAAAAAAATTTAACCAACGCAATTCGAGTATGCATATAAAATTGAAAAATGAATTAAGAAAATATAATATTTATTAATTTTTGGCCTCACTTCACACATTCATAAGTTAAATCTTACCTTGAACATTTATAAAAAGTATAAGATATATTGAGATCCCAACATAATACTTAAAAGGGATAATATCAACAGCACTGTACAAAAACAAGACAAAATAAAAATAACAGCGTACACCAGCGTAATGAGATGTATTAATGGGACCACTATTCACTGAGAAAATGAGATGTATTAATGGTGTTTTAAACCGCAAGTCTACTTGATTTGAATTTCAATTTGTTAAATCAAGATTGTATACCAGTTGCACGCTTGCAAATCAACAAGTTCCCTCATAGAAATGTTATCTAAAGAGATTGCTCAGTTCTTGCCGGTTAAGACAACTTTTAGTGTTGAAGATTATGCCAAATTATATATCTAGAGTTAGTGAGGTTCCATGGAGTTCTATTGTCCATTATTTTGGATCATGGTACTCAATTTACCTCTCACTTTTGGAAGTCATTCCAAAGAGATCTTGGTGCCAAAGTAAAAATCAAGAGGCACTAACCAAAATTCCAAACCACAACTTTTGAATTAAGTTAGCCTCTTTGTCTGTTCCAAATAACTTTAAACAAATCAAAATCTTATTTACACCTACTTCTCAATAACCCAAATGACACCTTCCTCAGGGTTGGTTTGCTTTAAATGTCCATTTCTTCTATATAAGTTATGGTAATTCAATACTTCTCCTAAAGGGAGATAAACTTAGGTACAAAGTTGCATTTTTAGTTGTTTCCGGTGTCAAAGTTTGACTTTAGTCAACATTCGGAGTTTGGAAGCTAGGGTAAAAATTTCTCTAGTTCCAGTAGTTTTGGCTGGTGAAACTAAAGCTAGAAATGGTATCATCATAATTTGTGGAGTTGCTGAGGGAAGTTTTGGTATTTTGAGTTTTAAACTAGTTTATTTGACTTGCATTGTTAATTCTGTGAGGAGACCTCAAATCAAATTTTGATTATTCCTTTGAGTTCAGATCACTGTTTTTGGTGTGGATACATGTCAGGTTTGTGAAATTTGGATTTCATATGAGTTTCCAGGGTTCGTTATGAGTTTGGAAATTGTTTAGGCATTGCTAGTGCAAAGTTTTCTGGTGCAGGTGAAAATCTTCTCCCCATTGTCGGGGTATGGTGTACCTGTTCTCTGCGTTCGTGTAAAGATCTCCACATTCGTAGAGTGCTAGATAGTTTTTCATTGTTCTTTCTCCGCATTCACAGATTGGCCCCCGTGTTCGCAGTGGTCATTGACCATTCACTTCAATGCATTCGCGGAACCTCTTTCGTGTTCGCGGAGTGTAATTGCCCGATTTATTAATAAGAATCAAAGAGCATCCATTTTTACTCCATCTTGATAATCTCCAAGCTTTTGAGGTGATTTTTTGACAAGGAGTTTAATTATTGGCAATCTTTTGGGTAAGTATTTCTAACATCGTTTTGGCCAATTTCCATGATTATTATCTAGATTTTTTCTTGAATTGCATGATTTTGGATGTTGAAAATTGTAGATTTTTGGTCTATGATTTTGAAACTTTAAATGGTGATTTTTATATTCGATTTGAACTCGATTTTAGTGAAATTTTCTCCCACAGACTCCATTTTTCGTATAGAACATGATTTTAAAGTCAATTTCCAAATTTGAGAACTTTGAATTTTAGCCCTAATTTTGACCATTTCCCCTAAGCCTAATTCGTTACAATATGAGTATCAAAATCCATCTCATTGATGCGTAATATCTATTTTTGATGGCAATTGATGGATTTGGGGATCGTTTGGAGGATTCAGTTGATTGAAAGCTTGTCTGAGTGCAATTTTGGCATCAAGATAGGTTTGCTAACCTTTTTGGGACTAGATTTGAGTTATTGGATATATTCATGTGATAACTAAAAAATGTAAATTGATTCATGAGAAATTGGATTGATATGATAAAATTGTGATGGAAATGTGATACCGATTATGCTGAAATTTGAGTAATTTGTGATTCTCAAAGGAAATTGAGATGAAATTATTGAAAACTAAGATATGTTGGATATTAATGTTATAAAATGAGACTTGTAATACCATTTGGAAGAGTTATGTGGTAAATTAATGATAATTGTGACACCGTTGAGATATACGAGCATATTTTGGGATTTGAAGAGCTTAATGTCATGTCATTCTAATTTTTGATGATACAAGACTTATTGGTGGCCTTGTGGTTCTACTTGATGCACTTGGCATAGCCTTGTGATGTTATTTTTATTTTGCACATTATTATCATGCCATATTGCATATATATGCTCGTATTGTGGCATTGACATGTATATATCTCATATTGCATCTTTGAGATTAAAATTTACATAACTGAAATTTAATTGATCAAACACTTAAAGCATGGAGATAAGTACTCATCCAAAGGCATATGATAAATTATTGTAATGGTTAACGTTCTCCTCCTCCAGCGAAGTTGGAACCTATTTTGATCAAAAAGTCAAGAATTGCCCTCGCGAAAAATTGAAAATTTTCTCTTGGGCATACCAAGTCCATGTCATGGACTTGGTCATTTTTGGGGTTTTCGTCAAAAAACTTTCAATCAAGTTTTTCTAATCCCGTTGAAAATATTAGAATCCCAGTTAAGTGCAAATCTGCGATAATTCCGTGGCACGGACATGTCGCGCACTTATCTGGAATTGCTTTTTTGCATTAAAAAATTATTTTTCGATCAAATTTCTCTAAAAATCAACCAAGACCATTTCCACACATAAGTTTTCATGTTGTTCGCAATTTTAACCTCGGATTTGCCAAAAAAGTTTTGTGGAATATCTAAACATGTATAAGTAAAGCGAATTTCGACGATTTTAATATGGAACCCCCTTCAACTGTCGATAGTCAATACATATCCAAAAAGTCCCATCTTTCCTATTCACAAACAAGATAGGAGATCCCTTGGGAGAAATACTCGGTCATATGAACCCCAGATCTAGGAGACTATGAAGCTGTCATTTGAGCTCCTTAAGCTCTATAGGATCCATCTCATATATTCGATTAGCGATGGGCTTATTTTCCAGTTCAACCTCAATCGCAAAATCAACCTGTCGCTTAGGTGGTAACCCTTGCGAATCTACTAGAAACACATCAGGGAACTCACATACAACTAGCACTAACTTCACAATAGGAGTCTCAGTTGTCACATCATACACATGAGCTAAATAAGCTGGACGTCCTGCAGATATTAATCTCCGAGCCTGAATGTATAATATAATACCCATCAGAACCTAACTCACAGTCCTTTGCCAAACTGCTGGAAACATCTCTGGTATCACAAAGGTGACAGTCTTGCATGGCAATATAAAATAGCATGATGTGGGGCCAATCAATCCATACCCAAAATAAAGTCAAAGTCCAGCACATAAAGTAATATCAAAATCAGCCCAGGTGTCAAAACTTTGAAGAGTAACTATACAACCTCTGCAAACGTAATCAATCACAAGTGAACCCCCCACTAGGATTGATACCCAAACCCGAGAGGATAGAGCCTCAGGAGTCACACCCAGGAGGGGAACATAATACGCAATCATATAAGAGAATGTGGAACTTAGATCAAATATCTCTAAAGCTTGTTGCTAGCATATAGTAATTATACCTATGATGGCCTTATTAAAAGCCTCAGCCTCGGCCCATGCTAGCGCGACATAAAAGTGGCCTTGACGGCCTCCCTCTCAAACATCACTGCCGCCCCCATCTATACCACCCCTGATGGGCCCTCGGGAACCCTATTGGTAACCCTTCTAGTCCCTGTACTGACCATCCTAGAAGCCAACACTTCTAGTCCCTATATTGATCATCCCGGCGGCCACGATCCTGACCCCTGCCCCTGCCACCTGGTGAAAGAGTTGACTTGGTGGACTGTGGGGCGGGAAGTGTTGCTCTGTGCTTTGGATAACCTCTGAGCCAATCGGCTGGTGCCCTGCACCCAAAAGAACCCGATACAGCCCTGCCTCTGTGGTCAAAGTTATACATTCCTAATCCAGTTGTCCTGGAACCCTGACCACCAGCGAATTATCGTCTAACCAGCGGTGAAGAAACTAAATCACTCTCACTTTAGCTGTACCCGACGGGTAAGAGAAACCACCTCTAATGGAAGTACCTTAGCCCAAATAGTCACCCTGAGAAGCCTGTAGTGATGCTTAGCATAATATTTGTACAGGCAAGATTTAAGAACTCGCCTAGTATTATAAAATTTAGGTGACGCTAAGGCATAATATACTGTAAGCTCCGGTGTCTGTATGAATATCCCAATGCATGACGTACAGATAATGCCTCTAAATCTTGAGCGCAAACACTACCATCGCCAACTCTGGGTCATGCGTGGGGTTGTTACACTTTTAGGCCCATAACTGATGAGAAACATAAGCAATAACTCAATCCTGTTACATAAATACATAATCCAGCGCGGTATGGGATGCATCGCGATATGCCACAAAGCTCTCTCCATCAATAGGGAGGGTTAGAATGGGAGCGGTGGTTAGCAACTCCGTCGGCCTCTGAAAACTGGCCGCATAGTCATCGAACCATATAAAAGGTACACCATGGCAAGTCAATCAAGTGAATAAAAAGGCAATGTTCAAAAAACCCTTAGTAAACCCTCTGCAATACGCTGTCAACCCAAAAGAATTTCAAATCTCTAACACTAAAGTAGGCCTAGTCTAGCCACGTATCACTTCGACCTTAACTGAGGAGTGTCTCCACCTACAAGTAAAGATGGAAATCCCTAGAGCTATACCGGTCAGGATCAGTAAACAACTCTTTTGTATCTGGTGTGAGTTGATGAGAAGCGTTGATCCTTGTAAATTGGACTAGTAGACTTGAGTATATCGAGTTGAGCCTTAGATAGGCCTGAAAAGATGGGAACCAAATTATGTATATGATTTTCTTGCTACTTTAGAGCGTTCCTCCGATGCTTCAAATCCTTCTCAAATACAAAGGGACCGACGACATCACCTTGACAATCAGAGTAAAGTCTCATAAAGTTAAAGCTTGAGCTTTCCCATACGTGATTACATATCTTTCCGCTGTGTAAACAAGGATGAGTTGCTCTTTGTATACCGTAAGTTAAAGGTTGTATAGTTAAAGGCTTTTGGGTGGAAGTACCCATAGTTAAAGGCTATACCATTAAAGCATTGATGGAGGGCATATTGGAATAAGGGATATGGTAGACCACTATCCACGTCATACCTTATCCTATTGAAAGCATGGAAATTCCCTATATTGAAAACTAGGTCGTACCCTAGGTTAAAGGACAAGTTGTAGTCTGGGTTATAGGCTATAGGCCAGGATAAGGTATACATAGTAGGTAGAAGTCCCACTTAGATGGATATGTCAAAATCATTGTTATGCATACATAGTTGGTTCACAAGCTCCATCCAAACTTGACACCCAAACGATAATGACTTGGTTGGTCATTTTTGGCATTATCTGTGAGAATTTCTTTTTTGAATCTTTCGTAAGTTTCTTTGGTCCTATTTTTAACTATTTAAAGAGTTGTAATTGGAATCCTGAGTTTTAAAAGTTGAAAATATGAATTTTGGCTTTTTTGTGGCTTTAGTTATTTAAAAAGTGAGTTTTTGTGTCATTCGGAGTTTTAGCGGTCGGATTTGGGATCTGTCAATTCCATAAGCTCCGGAATGTTGAAATGAAACTGGAGGAAGTTTCGAGTTTGACTTTGGTTTCGGAGTTAGAAAGCTCAGATTGGTATTTGATAGTTTCACTAGTTCTGATTGTGAAACTAACACTAAAAATGATCTCGGAATAATTTTTGGAGATGCCGAGGGCAGTTGTGGTATTTTGAGTTTTGAACTAGTTTTATGGACTTGCACTGGTAAATGTAGCGAGGAGGCCATGGAACTGATTTTTAATGATTTCGTTGAGTCTAGATCGCTACTTCTAGTATGTATACATATTTAGTTTGTGAAATTCAGAGTTCAAATGATTTTTGGGGGTCCATTCGAGTAGGGAAATTGAACTTGGCATTGTGGTTTTCTATATCTAGTGCAAGCATACTTCTTTTCAGCCTTCATGGAGAATCCTTCGTGTTCGCGGAGGTGTGAGTCGGCTGAGCTCCACATTCGCTGGACAATTTTAAACTCGTAAAACACCATTTTGATCCATTTTTGAACTTCCAAGCTTTTTGGGGCGATTTTGAAGAAAGGTTTGTGAAGATTTTTGTTGGGAAAGTGTTTATAACACTAAACTAATCAATTTCTATGAGTTTTACCTTGATTTTATATTTGATTTCATGAAATGAAACACCCAAATTTGGAAATTTTTAGACTTAAGTTTTCCAGACTTAACTATTGATTTCTTAATCAATTCAATCTTTATTTTAATAGGATTTTCACCCGTAAACTCTAATTTTTGTGTAGAACTTGATTTCGAAATTTTTTTCCAAATTTGAGACTTTCAAATTTTAGCCCTAATTTTGACCATTTTGCCCTAAGCCTAAATTATGCCCATATGGGTATCAAAAAGCTTCTCTTGATAAGTAGTATCTATTGTTTATAGTGGTTGATCGAATTAGGGGATTGATTTGAGGACTTGAGTTGATTTAAAGCTTGTCCAAGTGCAATTTCAGCATCGAGGCAGGTTTGACTAACCTTTTAGGACTGGATTTGAGTTTTTGATTTTGTTCATATGATAATCATGGGAATTCTATGGATAATTGTGCATTTGAGTTGATGTGTTTGAACGAGGATGGAAAAGTGATCTCGGTGGAGGTAGATGGTGGTATAGTTTTGATCCTATTGATGATCTGAGATGAGTTATGATGAAATGATAAGCACTTGAGATAGAATGTGACTAAATGAGACATGTGAGACCCACTGGGACGAGTAAGGAATGGTATTATTGATATAATTGTATTATTGGGACTAGATAGGTTCGGTTGCATTGTTATATGTGTATATTTGGGATGAGATAGGCATGGTTTCATTGTTATGCAAGCATATTTGGGATGAGATAGGTCCAATATCATTGTCATTCTTTCATATTTGGGACAAGTTAGGTCCGGCAATATTGATATTCTTGCACACTTGGGGGAAGTAAAATCTGATATTATTGACACTCTTGATTACCGATAAATTATGATGATGGTTTGAGCATTAGCTATTACACTTGATATTACTCCTTTAGTACATATGATCATTATGAGTTTCATGCATTTATATTTCTACTGTGATGCTATTCTACATGTCTATATGCATATTTAGGTTGCACTGTTGATTTAATTCTATTATATATGGTTTGTAAAATCCCTTGACCTAGGTAGGAGGCAAGGACATCAAGATTCACATTGGTACTACCCCCTACAAGGTAGGAGGCAATGGTGAAATTCATGCATTATATGCCTTGATCAAGGGTAGGTCGCAAGGACCTTGGTATCATATTATTACTTGACCACAGGTAGGTGGCAAGGTTGTGGCATTCTAATATTCCTTGACCATGGGCAGGCGGCATGTTTGTGGCAATCTAATATAACTTAACCACGGGCAAGTGGCAAAGGCTGTGACACCCTTGGTATTTTGATTGATGAGTTGTGCATTATATTTCCCATTATGGTTCTATGGCATCATAGAATCTTGAGGATATCTTACCTCATTGTTGTTGTTGTTGTTGTTGTTTGTAACGACCCCAAAAAAAGTGCCCAAAAATGTGCTTCGGAAGTGCCCAGAATTGTAATTTTCATATATCTCAAAATTCGTGCGCGATATTGCAAATCCAACTTTATATTCTTAATCAAGGGGTCATTTTGAGTGGAAAATGGATCTAACCCTTATTTAAGAGCAAACGATTGGCAATTTCAATTTTTGCAATTTTACTTATCTAATGTTTGTCTGTGATGGTACCATGACGCGCCTCCAACATGGACATATGTAAATTCAGCCTCCGCGACAGGTCCGCGTTGCGGACCAAACGTGAACCTATGTTAATTCTGCCCAGTTATTTTTCTTTCTGTCCAAGGTTTTTAAGTCTTAGGCCTAAGTGTCCCCAAACGTGAATATACCTATACTTAGTCATTTTTCACCCTCATATCATTCTACACATTACCCAATATTCACTCAAACACTTAGTCTTATATTTCTCTCAAAATTCAAGTGCCAAAACTCTCTCCGGATCTTATGGAATTCAGCTAAGCTTCAAGTCCATGTCCAATCTTTACCAAGTTCATCTCCAAAGCTAAGGTATGTGGGTTTCTTTCATGAGTTCTTTCACCCATGATACCCAAGCTTACTTCCCTCAAAATTGCATGATTTAAAGATGATTTACTCATGAGTCATATTTACTATGAAAATCACTGCACACTATGTTGGGGTTTATGAAAAGTATGACTGTTTTGCTATCTTTTGAGCTATGAAACCAAGATCTACTGTAAGATTTGATGAAGGGTTTTGATATATATTGCTTTAGGATGTTACCACGTATATATTGAAGGTTTGACATGGAAATTTCTAGCATTATCACTCTTGAATTGGATAGTTTTACACTAGCACTACGCACCCTCTAAGTGTTTGACAAAATGCATTTTTGAGGATTCTTTAAGTTTTGATGATCTATTGGTTGAGTTATGATTCAAGTGACTCTATGATGATTATGAAATTTCTAAAGATGTGTTAAAGTCATGAAAATGTCGATGATGTTGTGTAGGGCCGGATTAAGCCTCTTTCTTAAGATTATACCTCTTGTGAGCGTTAATGTTGATGTTATTGAAAGGGTAATATTGATGATGATCTATTCTTATGATTGAAGTTAAACTCACCATTTGAGGTCAATGATGTTAAGAGCTACTCGTGCCATGTCACTATATTTATTGCAAGTTATTAAAGTATGATTATCTTATATATTTTGTGGGATTAGAGTTAGCACCAAGTGGACTAGAGGCGAGTCCCCAAGTCTTGGAACTACGTGCCATCATAGGTGAAGGGACTAAAGGTGAGTCCCCAAATCTCTAAGAGGCGAGTACCTTAAATATGAGGGCTTGAGGCGATTACCAAAGTCCGAGTTTGAGGTGAGTACCCAAGTCCAAGAACTAGAGGCAAGTACCTGATTCATATAAGGCTTAGTGGATCCACTTAGGAATTAGGAGGTTCACCTTGGCAAGTGACTTCCCCCTTTCCTCCGATGTGGGGTTGACATTTGGGTTCTAAGTTGTAGCTCTCTTGGTCTTATTATATGTCAATTGAGGTATCTTTTCACACTTATATATTATGATCTATAGAAGTTCATTGAATAGTAAGCATGGTTTTACTTCAAGCATCATTCATACATGTCATATTTTTAGAGTGTATCATTGCTTATGATTATACATTTTACCTATGATGTCTATCTCTTGTTGCATTGCATTCCACATAATAAGTACATTCAAATGTTAATGCAAACTCTATGCCTACTTGATGTTACTATGTAGGAATCGGAGCCCCACTTTAGCATCCTCCTCCACGTGGCTAGTACGACTTCATTCAAGCTTGTTGGTGAGTCCTCCATTCTGGGGACGTTACTTATGATCTCTTGCTATGTATTAAAACTTCCGCTCTTTGACTTATGTATTGACTATGAGGGTGAGCCCGATTGCTTTGTCTTGGCCCACACTCTTATCTTTATGTAGTATAGGTGTTGTTTGACATGATATGTATCTAAGCTATGAGCCTTGACTCTATTGACTCTTGTTGTTTATCGTGTTGAAGTTTCCCTTAGTCCTTTTATCCTTGTTTCTAATGTTTATTGATATTTTGTTGCTTCCGCGACCAAGGATGTGCAATTGTATGTTAAGAGGCTTTCTTGGAGTCTCTTCGGGTTCCCCATGCGCTGTGTCACGTCTAGGCCCTAGGTTTGGGTTGTAACAACCCCAAAAAGTGCCCAAAAATATGTCCCAGAATGCCCGTAATTTTAATTTCCATATATCTAAAAGTTCATTCATTATTTCAAAAATTTGAATTCATATTCTTGTCTAGGGGGCAAAATTTAGTGGGGAATGGGTCTAACTCGAATGTTACAGCAACCGTATCAAAATCCAAAAAAATTGCAAAAACGTGATTTAGGAGGATCAAATTTAAAGGGGCATATCTCTTAGGACAAAAAGAACTGGGTGGCGCACGAACTATCAAACTAAAGCTCTTTGAATTATCCTTCTAATGCACTTGGTTTCACCTCATTCCGAGTTCGAATGAAGAATTTATGCCCATTATCATAGAACTTGTTTGTGTAGAGATGCAAATTCCAGTGAATAATTCGCGTCACGGGACCAGTGTTATTTTTGTTCCTATTTTTTTTTACTTCGGTCCAAGACTTTCATGTCTTGGGCCTAAGGGTTCCCACACATGTTTTTACCTATATTTAGCCTTATTTCATCCTTGTGTCATCCTAAATATTCCACAATACTCACTCTAACACTTAGACTAATATTTCTCTCAAGATTCAAGTCCCAAAACCCTCATCCGGATCCAAGGAATTCCTTCAAGCTTCAAGCCTCCATTAAAGTCTTCTTCAAGAAATTCTTCAAGGTCAAGGTATGTAGGTTTTAGCCATTAGGGTCTTCTACCCATGGTGCCCTAATCTCCTTTTTACTCAGTTTGCACGATTTAAAGTTTATTTTACATGTGGATCTTGTATATTAAGAAATTTACTGCACAGTGATTTGAGTTCATGAAAGTGTGGTTGTTTTAGCATGTTTTCAGCTCAAAATCTTGGATCTAATGTTTGATTTGATGAGGGGTTTTGATGTGAATGTCTTTGGGGTGTTGCAAGGCGTTTATAAGTGGTTTTACAATAGATTTTCTTGCATGATTTCATCTCTAAATTGCATGGTCTTTTACCCCCATTACACCCCCCAAGTGTTTGATAAAATGTTCGGTTAGGGTTTCTTGTGGAATTGAAGGTCCAAAGCATGAGATATGATAAGATTGATGTTATGATGATGAAATAAGCTTATGTACATGATAAATTCTATACAAAGTGTTTCATTTGACCATGCCCAATCCGGGGGGTCTAAGAACCTGGATAACAGAGACGGGGTTTTTTACCCATTAATCGAGGAAAGGGGTACTTCTCCACCTAGTGATGGGATGATATCATCACTAATCAAGTTAGGGGTTTGTACTCATCAACCGAGTGAAGGGTTAGTAATTTACCACCTAGGTGATGGGGCGGCATTATATATCGCCAACCGAGTTGGGGAATTGTACTCATCAATTGAGTGAAGGGTTAGTACTTCACCACATAAGTGATGGGGCGGCATCATCACTAACCTACCAAGGGTTTGTACTTTGGAATTCTAATTTGGTCTATTCTACACATATGATATCCTATATAAGCATTAGTTATTTAAGCATGTTTTACTCTAGCATTGATCATACATGCCATATTGCTATATTATGCCTATTGCCTAATGTTACGCATTTTGATAGTGATGCCTATCTCTTGTTGCATTGCATCCTACATACTTAGTACATTCAAACCTGCTAATGCATACTCTTGCGTACATGATATAACCATGTAGGAACAGGAGCCCAAGTTGATCATCCTTCTCCTCCAAGTGGCTAGTCGGTACCACCCAAGTTAATTAGTTAGTCCTCCAGTTCGGGGACCTTAATCTATATTTCTCTTATTATGTATTGAGACATTCTTCTTTATGTTCTATTTTTACTATGAGGGTGAGCCCGGTTTCTTTGTCTTGTCTCCCCCTCTTATGTATGTAATAGAGGTGTTGTTGGATATGCTATGTATCTATGATACGAATCTTGACTCTTTTTTCTCTTGATGTTGTTGTTATGCAAGCTTTCCCTTAGTCCCTTGCCCTTGTTCCTAAAATTTTACATGTTACTTAAGTATAAATCTCTCTCAATTAACCCCAATTTCCCTTGTTCATGTATCTTATGATATTTTACATTGCATCCGCGACAAGGATGTGTAATGATATGCTTTGAGACTTGCTTGGGGCACCTTCGGGCTCCCAATTCACCGGTCACGTCTAGGCCCTAGGCGTGGGTCGTGACATTGTTATTATTATTAATCTCAAGTTAAAGACAGGGTGTGTGGATGAACAAGTCCAACACTTTAGATAGCCTTACATACCTGGTATGGAGTTTGACAATCAATTCCTCAAGAATTAGCCTCAATCCTTTGATCCCTAGCTCTTTCTCCTCTTCTTCGCTCAAGATTTCTACTTAGTTTTAGCATAAGAGGCTTTGGAATAGGTTTCTGAAACTATTTTAGGCCAAAAACAACTTGTATTAGTCGTGGGTTAAGTCAAAAAGGGTGGGGAAAAGTATAGAATGCCCCTCAAAAGATTTAAAATTTTGAACTTTGGTGGAACAGGTCGGGGAACAGGTCTGCGACGTGGACCTGTCGCGCACCTGTGTATTTCTGGAAATTCAACCCCCATTGAAAAATTGAAAAAAATACAAGTGTGGGTCCGTGACCAGGGTGCGTCGTGGCCCTATCACACGCCCTCACTGTCTCGGTTTTTCGGATCGAAAAATTATTTTTTGATCCGGTTGCTCTAAATTAGGTCGATACCACTTTCCTACCCAGTCTTTTGTGCTGAGCACAAATCCTATATCTGATGTTCTATCCGAGCTTGGGAAGACATATTATATGCACGATTCCACTCTAAGGGCATTTTGGTAATTTCACCGATCATTGCGTTATCTCCCCCTTGGGATCATTCATCCTTGAATGATGAGTAGAGGTGGTAATAAAGCACGAGTGGACTCAAGACTTCTCTCAATACTCACTCGATAACTCGAACTCTAGACACTTCCTCAACCTCCATAAACTCCACTCAGACTAATGAATGGGCACATTAACTCAAGAATGGAAACAACAGTTAAGCTAAGGATAGGAATTACTTTCAACCTCATCGTCATTTGGCACGAACTGTTGTGGGTATTTGGTTCTCATAGCATCCTCACCATCCCACGTAGCTCCCTCAATGAATTGGTTCCTCTATAGGACTTTGACGGAGGCTACCTCCTTATTCCTCAACTTACGAACTTGATGGTCAACAATTTGGACTGGAATCTCCTCATAGGATAAGCTATCTTTACTCCTGTGCTCTCAATGGGGATCGCATAAGCAAGATATCCTAAACACTTTTTCAAACATCAAAATGTGGAATACCGGATGGTTCCCATCTAACTCGGAAGGCAATTCTAGTTCATAGGTGACCTTCCCAATCCTCCTAAAAATTTGATAGGGACCAATATAGCACGGACTCAACTTACCCTTCTTACCAAACCTCATGATGCCTTTCATGGGTGACACTTTCAAGTACACCCAATCATCTGCCTCGAATTCTAAGTCCCTTCTTCTCACATCTTGTGTAAGACTTTTGGCAAAGTTGTGTAGCCATCAACCTCTCTCTAAAAACCTTTACCTTCTCCATGGACTGGTGGACAGCTCAAGCCTAATTAACTCCACCTCACAGACCTAAAACCACCTAATCAATGATCTACACCTTCTCCCACACAAAGCTTCATAAGGGGCCATCTGAATGCTTGCGTGATAACTATTGTTATACGCAAATTAAATCAATGGAAGAGATCATCCCAATTTCCCTTGAAGTCAAGGACACAAGCTCATGACATATCCTCTAACGTCTAAATGGTTCACTCAGCACGACCGTCGGTCTGCGAATGAAAGGTTGTACTCAAATTTAACTTCGTACCCAATCCCTTCTGGAAAAATCTCCAAAATTGGAAGGTGAATTGAGCTCCTCTATCCAAGATGATAGATAGGGGAACCCATGAAACCTCACAATCTCATGAATATATAACTTAGCATACTCTTCAGTATTAGTGGTCTTGACTGCCAAGAAATGGGTTGATTTAGTCATCCTATGCACGATCACCCATATTGAGTCATGCTACTTTCAAGACTTCGATAGACCAGTGATGAAGTCCATGTTAATCATCTCCAACTTCCACTCAGGGATCTCAATGTTCTATGCTAATCCATATGGTCGTTGATGCTCAACTTTGACTTGATGACATTTCGGGCACTCAGAAACAAACTCTGCGATATCCCTCTTCATTCCACTCCATCAATAGATCTCTCTCAAGTCGTGGTACATTTTGTTAGAGGCATGATGAATAGAATACCTAGCTATGTGCTTCAGCCATGATTCTCTCTCTTACACTGTCAACATCAGGAACACATAACCTGCCTGGTGTCTCAACACCCCATATCCCCTTTTGGAGAAGACTATCACTTTCTGTTTGTGGACAGCCTCCTTCAATTGGAGTATGATAGTATCTAGATCTTGCTTCTCCTTCACTTATACCACAAGGGATGATGCGGACCCACTCTTGACATTGACTCCTCCCTCATCACTTTCCTCGAGCTGGACTCCCAATCGGGCTAATCTGTTCACCTCTTTCACTATCTCTTTCTTTCCTTCCTCAACATGGGCCATGCTACCCATTGACAACCTGCTAAGAGCATCAACAACAATGTTAGCATTACTTGGGTGGTAGAGAATGCTTATGTCGTAATCCTTGAGCAACTTCAACCACCTCCTCTGCCGCAGGTTGACCTCTTTCTGACTGAAGACGTATTGCAAACTTTTATGTTTAGTGAACACGTGTACATGTACTCCATACAAATAATGATGCCAAATCTTAAGTGCGAATACCACTGCTGCCAACTCGAGATCGTGAGTCTGATATTTCCTCTCATGAATCTTAAGTTGTCTGGAAGCAAGTCCATGACATGACCAAGTCCATGAAGGCTGCAGGTGTATTAGTCAACCCAAATGACATGACCAAGAACTCAAAATAGCCATATCTAGTCCTAAAAGCTATCTTTGGAATGTCACACTCCCTTACTTTCAACTGATGATAACCAGATCTGAGGTCTATCTTTGAGAAATAATAGGCGCTTTGAAGTTGGTCAAATAAATCATCTATCCTTGGGAGACGATATTTATTCTTAACTGTGACCTTGCTCAGTTGCCTGTAATCTATGCATATTCTGAGAGAGCCATCTTTCTTTCGTACGAATAGAACAAGAGCTCTCCAAGGAGAAACACTTGGCCTGATAAATCCCTTCCTTAACAAATCCCTCAACTGCTTCTTCAACTCTTTTAACTCAGCGGGGGCCATCCTATAAGGTGGAATCAAGATAGGCTAGGTACCAGGAAGAACATCAATCCAAAAGTGAATCTCCCTATCGGGAGGGACTCCAGGCAGATGCTCAGGAAGTACTTCAGGAAACTCATTTACAATCATGACTGACTCAAGAGTAGGAGGCTCAACATCATCAAATTTGACTCCCACGAGGTGGTAGATGAACCTTTTAGAGATCAACTTTCTCACCCTAAGATAGGAAATAAATTTACCCTTAGGTGAAATAGAATCTCCTCTCCACTTTATAAAAGACTCATTGGGAAACTGGAACTTGATGGTTCGGGTTCTACAATCAATAGTAACATAGCAGGCTTGAAGACAGTCCATACCAAGAATTATATCAAAGTCAATCATCTCTAACTCTACTAGATCAACAAGAGTATCCCTATGGTAAACAGACATTACACAATCTCTATAAACTCTCTTGGCTATGTAGACTCACCAACAGGAGTGGAAATAGGGAACGACTCAAGTAAACACTCAGGAAAAATCTCAAATTTTCTAGCCTACATATGGTGTCACAAAGGACACTATCGCCCCTAGATCAAGCAAGACATAACAATGAAAGTAAAGACTCGAAGCATACCCATCCTGACATCAGGTGCAACCTCTTGGTCCAGACTATTCCCCATTGCATAGAGATGATTTATTCCTCCTCTTGTCCCCGGTTTAGCACCCTTCTGATTATCTTTGGGTAATGGCATGGTAGGAGAAGATTGGGCTCTATTGCCCCAAAGTGGACAATCTCTCAGGAAGTGACCTATCTTGCCACACTTATAGCAACCATTTCCTCCTTCCTTGGATTCGCCAAATGTATCCTGCCGCACTTCCCACAAGGTGGTTTCCCTTTCAAGCCAAGGGTTACACTAGCTTATGAACCCTATGCTTTAAAGTTCAACTGCCCCTGCAATTTCTTATCATACTAAACATTTGTAGTGGGGGCACTGAATGATGATGGGGCATACCTCAAATGCCTCTTCAGGAAGTAAGACCTGTCCCCCTTATCCTACTTATGCTGGATAGCCTCATGCCTGGTTGACTTGTCTTTCTTGCTCATGTGCTCTTCTCTGTCTTTCTTCTTATCCTCCTCAGTTTGTTGGGCATAAATCATGAGTATGGAAATGTCCATGCCTAGAATCAGTAACGGTTCCTTGCATTCCCTCTTTGCATGTCTGCCCAACCTAGACACAAACTTCCTCATCCTTGCCCGCATGTCCTGGACCATCTCTGGAGCATAACTGGACAGCTAAATGAACTTCCAGCTATACTCATTGACGATCATCCCCTACTATTTCATGTTTATAGACTCTTCAATCTTCGCCTCCCTCAACTTTTGGGAAAAGAAGTGGTCGAGGAAAGCACTCTCAAGCTCATCCCACTCTGCAGGCTTAGCATCCTTACCTCGACTATCCTATCACTTGTTGCACCAGACGTTCACCACGTCTTTCAGCTGGTAGGAGGCAAGCTCAACCCCTTCAACCTTACTAGCATGCATGGCCCTCAACACTTTATACATGTACACGATGAGATTCTGTGGATTCTCCACAATCTTCGTCCCCGTGTAGACTGGCGGGTTCATCCTCAAGAAATCTCTGAGCCGAGTAGTAGTTGTAGGCTCATAGGAGGTAGAACTAGGAGCTTGGGGACCTTGGCTACTGCTCTACGAGACCACTAGCTGAGTAAGCATGGTAATAGCTCCCCTAAACTCCGCATCTAAAGTGGGAGCCGGCTGCAGTTGCGCTGGGGGCACCTGTGAGACCGCAACATCCCTAGCAGGACAACCCCATCTCCTCGTCTCCGTCTAGGTAGGGACCTCTAGCTGGGAATTTACAACAGTTACGGCTAAAGCATCTCTCTAGGTATCTATTCTTTTGGGAGGCATATTTTGCAAACGAGTAATGCACGAATTAGAACATGACTTTCATAGAGTTAAACTCTATAGCATAAACTCAGATGATAGAAGAAGGGTAACACTTCCTAATGTCCTATAGCCTCCTGCTTATGAAGTGTGGTTCACAACATACCCATAACCAAGAATGTACTAGACAAGACTTTGTAGACTCCCTAGGACACTTGAACTGGGCTCTGATACCAAGTTTGTCACGCCCCGGAGGGTACCATAGACGTAACTGGCACTCAAAGACTATTGCTAGTCCTCTAGCGAACCACTCAATCTCATCGTCACCTCTTACTCAACAGCTGAATCATACTCAATGGTAATATTAAATAAAACTCAATATTTTATAAATGGTTTTCTCAAAATAATTCAAGACTGAAGATTAAATACTCAATAAATACTTCATTCTAGGTCAATGAAGCCTCAACTCTAATCATCTAGAAGGTACCATAACAGGTCATGGCTACCTAACTCAATAAATAAAGAACTGAATAAAATAAAAAAGGCTCCTCCGAAGAGTAAGGAGGGCTCACTAATCTCTAGATCTCAAAATTCTGAACCTTAATGGTGCATTTGTTGAAGTCCTCCATCTCTCAAATTTACATCATGAAACCATGCAGCGCCAAATGGCGTAAGTACGTGGAATGTACCGGTATGTAAACGGGCTAAAAAAAACAAATAAGGCTCAAACCAATCAATAAGTCAGCTCAAAACTCAAACTCTTCATATCATACATCAAGTCAAAAAAATCATGCACGTTTTAAGTTTAAAATCATGCTTTAGATTATAGACTTAGTGTTTAAATGTGACTCAGTTTAGAAATCATGATATGCTCAACTCAACTATTGCTTGGAAGTTTGTGTAATCAACATGACTCACACCGCCATGAGTTTTGGTGATGTACAATGAATATAGCCTTGTTGCCTCGCCCATCCTTAACTTGCCACGAAAAAGGACGCGTCAACCTCTACCTCACTCTCTTGGATCCTAAGAGAGTGTCCCTTCATAGGGACATGGGCCAACAGAATTATCCTATGTGACCATCCTATGCCGGCTACGTAGTTCTAGGGTGACTTTTTTCACCAACTCAGTGCTCAATACTCCTCCCAAGACTAAATCATGCTCATAAAAATCAGCTCATGTCACCTCAGACAAGTCAACTCACTTTTCAGTCGCTAAACTCAATTTCTTGATAACTCAATCACTCAAGACCATTGTCCATACAATGCAACTCAAGACTTACTCCACATCATCAAAGACTCTCATGAATTACGGTCAAGTGACATCATATTAGCATGCTCAGCTTATACGACATGATAGATACTCATTACATGCACACATAAACCATTAAAACACAATGAAGCAAGAAATCATACTTCTCGGGATCACATTACTTAGTTTGACAAATTGGATTCACAATTTCAATTAATCATTAAGCAAGGAAAAATGCTAAGTTTGGGGTTCATGCATCAATCATGTGAAATACTTTTATAATTCAAAGTAACAGTGGTGCAACTCATAATTTAACTTAAATAATTTCAAGAAACTCATTCCTGTACAAGAATTTCAAGATTTACGAATCATAAGTTTTAAAAAATGTAATTAATACTCAAAAATCTCAACTAAAGTTAAAGACGGGGCGTGTGGATAAAAAATTCCAACACTTTAGATAGCCTTACATACCTGGTATTTGACAATCAATTCCTCAAGAATTAGCCTTAATCCTTTGATCCCTAGCTCTTTCTCCTCTTCTTCGCTCAAGATTTTTACTTAGTTTTAGCGTATGGGGCTCTGGAATGGATTTTTGGAACTATGTTAGGCCAGAAATGACTTTTATTGGTTGTGAGTTACGTCAAAAATGGGTGGGGAAAATTATAGAATGTCCCTCAAAAGATTTAAAATTTTGAACTTTGGTGGAACAGGTCAGGGGGAACTATTTCGCGACCTGAACCTATCGCGCACCTGTGTATTTCTAGAAATCAACTACCGTCAAAAAATTGAAAAAAAATTATCAGTGTGGGTCTGCGACCAGGGCGCATCGCAGCCCCATCGTTCTCCTTCACTATCTCGATTTTTCGGATCGACAAAGTATTGTTCGATCCGGTTGCTCTAAAATCAGGTCGAAACCACTTTACCACCCAATTTTTCGTGCTGAGCGCAAATTCTATCTCAGATTTTTCATTTGAGCTTGGGAAGACACATTATGTGCATGATTCTATTTTAGGGGCATTTTGGTAGTTTCGTTGGCCGTTACATGAAATACCAAGTTTTTGTGCCAGATAGTGTGAACCTAATGATTAATATGATATAATATATTTTGTAAAGTTACGATACCAATTGTTGGCTTGCTGAGCATGACTCGAGTTTATAGTTTTTGTCTCCTAATCTCATCCTTCCTTCGTCCTTGTACCGCTTCTCCTTCCTTTGCATTTCTATCATGGTAATTTGGGTAGATTTTTGACATTCATTCTGGTGTATATTGGTCTCAAGAGTGAGTCAAAAGTTCTACGTCCTCTACAACTGTGATCTCATTTCCCTCCAAGAGTTTCTCTTTGAAGTTTAGAGCAACCACATGTTATAAGTATTTTTGTCGTGTTTCTGCTGTTATGGGTCCATCTGGTGCTGGAAAGACAACATTTCTTTTTGACTATTATCCAATGATTGTATGATATTCCATCACCCAAATGTTGTTAGAACCTTCAAAAGTTAGAAAAATCCCCAAACGAAGTCCATGGTCACACACTACCACTTCCACTCGGGAATGGGTAAAGCTAAGTGTCCCACTGGGTCTCTGGTGCATAGACTTTATGCAACGCTCCAAAATGTGCTCAAAAATGCCCATAATCATAATTCCTATATATCTCAAAATCCATGCATGATATAAAAAATCCAACTTCATATTCTCAATCATGGGGAAAAATTGAGTGGGAAATAGGTATAACTCGAATTTTAGAGGACTCGTAGTGAAAATTAATTTTCATTAATTTTTGTAAAACAATGTACATCTGCGACCATGCAGCAATGCGGGATGGGCACAGATCAGTGTTATTCTTTCCTTCGCAATAGGTCCGCATTGCGGACCAGTACAAGTTTTTCCTCAATTTTTCTATGTCAGCCAAGGGCATTGGGGTCATAGCTTTATGCCCACTTATGCGTGAACACACCTATACTTAGCTATTTTGCAACTCTATATCACTCAAAACCCTCACAAAAACCTCTCCAAGACTTCACCAAATATCTCATTCAAATATCAAGGATTTCACGCTTAACTTTGGACCTCAAGGATTCTCTTCATGCTCTAAGTTCTCTTCAAGCTCATTTCAAGAAAACCCAAGTTTGAGGTATGTGAGTTTCATCCATTGGGTCCTTTCACTCATGGAGCCCAATCTTCCTTTTTATAAAAATTGCATGTTTATAAATTTTATTACCTATGGGTATCTCTTACTATGAATTATGAGCATGAATCATGTTGGGGTTTTACAAAATATTGATTGATTATGCATGACTATCTATTTTAAGCTTATACCATAATTTACTATGCATGTCTTGAGCTATGAAGCTATGATATATTATGAGATTTGATGATGGATCTCAAGGTACCCTACATGGGGTTTTACTGATGTGTGTAGGTTAATTTGCATTAAGTTTTCTCATCTTGTTTCATTCTTGAATTGCATGATTTTGAACTAGTATCATGAGTCCACCAAGTGTTTGATAAAATATAGCTTATGTTTACGTCTTTTTATTAGTTTATTACTTATTTTTTTTGAGTTTTTGAAACCCTAAGAGGTCAAATTCTTGATTTTCATTTTTTTTATCAAGGAAAAAAGAAATTATTTAGTACTTACTTTTGATACTAATTCAAATTGCGTTGCTGTGTCAGAAGAAGGATAGCTATACTGATTCTATATACTCTAAAGACGCCCTCGGTACAATATTGATGATCTCACAAAAGAATAAAAAAAAGGGGGGAGGTTGTGGGGTCCCAGTGTGGCTGATCATCCTCTCGGACCAGCTACTGATCATCGCCTTGGTAAGCTATTGCCTCACTAACTAGCTAATCGCCTTGGTAAGTTAAGGATTCTCAAGTTATTAATGATCTATTTCATGATTTACAAGTCAATTGACTATATGATGATTAAGGGTTTTCAAGTATGCATTGAATTCATCAAAAGTATCTATGATGTTAAAGTATCAAGTTAAGCCCTATTTCAAGATTTTTACCTCTTGTGAGCCATTCAAGTTAAAGCAAGGGTTCATGTATGATTATGACCTACTCTCATGTTTCAAGTTAGGCTTAATATTAGAGGTCAAGCATGTTTAAGAGCTACTTATGTCATGTTTCCATGTCTCTTACAAGTTATTAAAGTATGATTATTTCAAGTATTCCATGGGACTAGACTTAGCATCGATGGTTGGATGTCGACGTGGATTATCTTCAAGGGTCCATATTCCTTTCCTTAAACTATGTGCCAGCATAGGATTATACTTTACCCTTGCTATACTAGTTTATCCATTTAGTGTACTTTATCATGAAATCTACCCCGAAATGTGACGGAAGCCCTTAAGGTGGGGGGCGGGTTACTTCTCCAAAATGGGATGGGCTCCCATAAGGTGATGTATGGTTTACCTTGGCAAGTAGACCACCTCTTTACCAATGAGGGGTAATTATTGGAATTCTAAGTTGTAGTTCACTTGGTCTTACTTTTTTCGGCTAGGGTCTCTTCCAATACATGTATTATGCCCTATGCAAATTAAATGATTTACAAGCATATTTTACTCTATGCATTGATCATGCATGCCATATTCAAATTATACTTATCTATTGCTTATTATTATGCATTTAACTATATTGGCTTATGTCTTGTTGCATTGCATTCTACATGCTTAGGACATTTAAACATACTAACGCATACTCTATGCCTACATGATATTACCATGTAAGGATCGGAGCACCATTTTATCATCCTCCATGTGGCTAGTGTGATCGTTTGGTGAGTCCTCAAGTCTGGACACTATCATTATTACTCTTGCTATTTTGAGACTTCTTTATGTTGAACATTTGTTACTATGAGGGTCAGCCTGAAAGGTGTCTTGGCCCCCGCTCCATTCCATGTTAGAGTGTTGTTGGATATTATGGTGCACTTATGCTTTAGTTTGACTCTTTAGTGTGTTAATTATTATTAAACGGTTCCCTTAGTCCCGTTTCCCTCTTTATTATTTCTCTTGGTGTTGTTTACTTTGCTTTCATGATTAAAGATGTGAGATTGATATGCTAAGAGGCTTTTTTAGGGTCTTTTCGGGTTCCCATTCGCGTGTCATGTAGGCCCCAGGCTTTGATCATAACAAACTTGGTATTAGAGGAATAGGTTGTTAATAGTGCTCGTAATCCAACACACCACATTGATTAGAGTCTTATTCATAGTTGTGAAGCGCGCTACAACTATGAATAGGAGGCTATGAGGCGTTTTAGGAAATGTTTCACTTATTCATTGTCCATATCATGCTTTAGATGTAAGTGTAAGGCTTTTTCCCCTAATAGCTGCTCTTTGCTATTCTAGATCATGTCGATTCCAAGAGGGTGACTAAGTAGAGCCCGTACACCCGAGGAGCAATCGACCCCTCCCGCTACCGAACTCATCAAGGTGGAGGGGTAGGCCGAGATGAATTCTGAGATTCTATTGCTATGTTGGCTCATGCTATGACCAACCAAATCAACCAAGGGGGCCAAGCTCCTCATGCCTCTACTCCGGCTTCTAGGGTGAGGGATTTCACTAGAATGAAGCAACCAGAGTTCCATGGGTCTGAGATGAATGAGGATCCCAAAGAGTTCATAAATGAGGTGTACAACGCACTATGCATCATGGTGGTCAACTTGGAGGAAAAGTCGGAGTTGGCTGCCTACCAACTCAAAGGGGTCGCTCAAATTTGGTGTTCATAATGAAAGTTGGAGAAGGAGAATGATGATGCTATCCCTTGGGAACAGTTCATAGCCGTATTCCTTAGCCAGTTCTTTCCTAACAAGCTAAGGAAGGCTAAGATGCTGGAGTTTATGAACCTTAAGCAAGGTTCCATGAGTGTGAGGAAGTATGCCTCAATTTCAACCAACTCTCCAAGTATGCCCCATAATTGGTTGTCGAGCTTAGATCAAGGATGAACAAATTTATGTCGGGAGTTTCCAACTTGGTAAATGAGGAGTGTTGTACTGCCATACTAGTAGGTGATATGGATTTGTCCCGCCTTATGATATATGCCGAGCAACTAGAGGGGAAAAAGCTTATAAAAAGAAGAAGTGGCGAGGGCTAGTTTTGAGGATGGTTTCCAAGGATCTAAGGGTGGACGCTTTCCACAAGGCCACAAGTTCCATTGCCAAGGGTCCAATGCTCCTACCAAGAGGTTTTCTAATTATAGGGTGACGAACTAAAGATTCCAAAGTGGTAATGGAGGAATGACAAAACCTAGATGCCTAAGGTGTGAAAAGAATCATAGTGGTCCATGTTTGAGGAATTCTAATGCTTGCTTTGATTGTGGTGAGATGGGTCACAAGGTTATTTACTATTCTCGTGCTCAAAAAAAGGGTTGAGATTGCCGTCCACAAGGCCATGGTGCAAATGCCGGTCAAACAGGATGGGGAGGCCAACAAGGGGGTGCTCCTAGGAAAAATAGATTCTATGCTCTTCAAGAGAGACAAGAGGTAGATGAGGTGCCGAATATTGTCATTGGTATGTTAAAGGCTTTTTATTTTGATGTGTATGCATTAATATACCTGGTTGCCACTCTTTCTTTTATTACTTCTTTTGTTGTCAAAAAGCTTCATGTTAGTCCCAAATTGTTGTGTGCACCTTATGAAGTGTCTACCCTTATAGGTGAGTCCATTCTTGCTAAAAGAGTCTATAGAAATTGTCCCGTACTAATATTGCATAAAATCTTGCCTTGTGATTTTGTTGAATTAGATATGGTGGATTTTGATGCCATTCTTGGGATGGATTGGTTGCATGCATATTATGCTTCTATTGGTTTTAGAACTCGTAGCGTTAACTTCCAATTCCCTAATGAGCCCGACCTTGAGTAGGAGAGTCGTGATATGGTGGTCAAGGGTAGATTCATTTCTTGTCTTGAAACCCAAAAGTTGATTTCTAAGGGTTGTCTCTATCATCTTGTGATATTTAGGGATGTTGAATCCAAAGTCCTTTCTATTGAGTCATTTCTGGTGGTTAATGAGTTTCTTGATGTGCTTCCTAATGAGCTTCCCTATGTTCCTCCCAAAAGGAAAATAGACTTTGTATAAACCTCCTTCCCGATACTCAACCCATTTCTATTCCCCCTTACCATATGGCCCCAGCGGAGTTGAAGAAGTTGAAGGAGCAATTGAGGGATTTGTTGGAAAAGGGTTCCATAAGGCCTAGTAAGTCACCTTGGGGTGCACCGATATTATTTGTGACGAAGAAGGATGATTCTCTTAGAATGTGCATTAACTAACGGCAACTTAATAGGGCCTAGTAAGTTGAATGATGTACCAGCATGTTTTACTTTGAGCATTGATCATGCATGCCATATTGAGATTACACTTATCTATTGCTTATTACTATGCATTTTGACTATATTGGCTTATGTCTTGTTGCATTGCATTCTACATCCTTAGGATATTTAAACGTACTAACGCATACTCTATGCCTACATGATATTACCATGTAAGGACCGGAGCACCATTTGATCATCCTCCACATGGCTAGTACGATCCTTTGGTGAGTCCTCAAGTTCGATGATACTATCTTTATTACTCTTGCTATTTCGAGACTTCTTTATGTGGAACATTTGTTACTATTAGGGTAAGCCCGGAATGTGTCTTGGCCCCTGCTCCATTCCATGTTTGAGGTGTTGTTGGATATTATGTACTTATGCTTTAGTTTGACTTTTCAGTGCGTTAATGATTATGAAACACTTCCCTTAGTCCCGCTTCCCTTTTTATTTTTTGTCTTGTTGTTGTGTACTTTGGTTCCACGACCAAGATATGTGATTGATATGCTAAGAAGCTTTTTTAGGGTCCCTTCGAGTTCCCATTTGCGTGTCATGTCTAGACCTACGCTTTGATCTTAACAAACTTGGTATTAGAGGATTAGATTGTTAATAGTGCTCAAAATCCAACACACAACATTGATTAGAGTCTTTTTCATGGTTGTGAAGTGCACTACAACTATGAATGGGAGGTTATGAGGCATTTTAGGAAATGTTTCACTTCTTCATGGTCTGTATCGTGCTTTAGATGTAAATATAAGGCTTTTTCCCCTAACAGATTCTCTTTGCTATTCTAGATCATGTCCATTCAAAGAGGGTGACTAAGGAGAGCCCATAGACCCAAGGAGCAATCAGCCCCTCCTGCTCCTCGAGCTTATCAAGGTGGAGGCGTAGGCCAAGATGAGTTCTGAGATGCTATTGCCATTTTGGTTCATGCTATGACCAACCAAATCAACCAAGGGGGCCAAGCTCCTCATGCCTCTACTCTGGCTTCTAGGGTGAGGGATTTCACCAGAATGAAGCCACCCCAGTTCCATGTGTCCAAGACGGATAAGGATCCCCAAGAGTTCATAGAAGAGGAATACAAAGTGTTATCGATCATGGTGGTCAACTAGAGGAGAATGCAGATTTGGCGACCTACTAACTCAAAGGGGTGGCTCAAGTTTGGTTTTCAAAATGGAAGTTGGAGAAGGGGAATGATGATACTATCCCTTGGGAAGAGTTCAAAGCCGCATTTGTTAGCCAGTTCTTTCCTATCAAGCTAAGGGAGGCTAAGATGATGGAGTTTATGAACTTAAGGAAGATTCAACGAGTATGAGGGAGTATGCCCTTAATTTAAACCAACTCTCAAAATATGCCCCACAATTCGTTGCCAAGCCTAGATCAAGGATGAACAAATTCCTTTCGGGAGTTTCTGACTTGGTAAATGAGGAATATCATACTGCTACGCTAGTAGGTGAGATGGATTTGTCCCACCTTATGACATATGCCAAGCAACTAGAGGCGAAAAATCTTAGAAAAAGAAGAAGTGGTGAGTCCAAGAGGGCTTGTTTTGAGGAAAGTTTCCAAGGATCTAAGGGTGGACAGTTTCCACAAGGCCACAAGTTCCAAGGCCAAGGCCCATCCAATGCTCTTACCAAGAGGTTTGCTAATGATAGGGTGACTAACAAAAGATTCTAAGGTGGTAATGGAGGAATGACAAAACCTAGATGCCTAAGGTGTAAAAGGAATCATAGTGGTTCATATTTGAGGAATTCTAATGCTTGCTTTGATTGTTGTGAGATGGGTCACAAGGTTATTGATTTTTCTCGTGCTCAAAACAAAGGTAGAGATGGTAGTCCACAAGGCCAAGGTTCAAATGTGGGTCAAAAGGGATGGGAAGGCCAACAAGGGTGTGCTCCAAGGCAAAATAGATTTTATGCTCTTCAAGGGAGACAAAGGGTAGATGAGGTGGCCGATGTTGTCATTAGTATGTTAAAGGTTTTTGATTTTGACGTGTATGCATTGATAGACCCGGGTGCCACTCTTTCTTTTATTACTCTTTTTGTTTCCAAAAAGCATTTTGTTAGTCCCAAAATGTTGTGTGCACTTTATTAGTGTCTACCCCCATAGGTGAGTCCATTCTTGCTAAAAGAGTCTATATAAATTGTACATTACTTATATTGCATAAAATCTTGCCTTGTGATTTTTTGAATTAGATAAGATGGATTTTGATGTCATTCTTCGGACGGATTGGTTGTGAGATTTAGGGATGTTGAGTCCAAAGTCCTTCCTATTGAGTCGGTTCTGTTGGTTAATGAGTTTCTTGATTTCTTTCCCAATTAGCTTCCCGGTGTTCCTCCCAAAAGGGAAATAGACTTTGGCATAGACCTCCTTCCCGATCTCAACCCATTTCTATTCCCCCTTACCATATGGCCCCAGCGGAGTTGAAGGAGCAATAGAGGGATTTGTTCGAGAAGGGTTTCAGAAGGCCTAATAAGTCACCTTAGGGTGCACCTATGTTATTTGTGAAGAAGAAAGATGATTCTCTTAGAATGTACACTGATTAACGGCAACTTAATAGGGTTACCACACAAAACAAGTAACCTCTACCAAGGATTGATGACCTACTTTTATCAACTTCAAGGGGATAGTCACTTCACTAAGATTGATCTTCGATCCGGTTATCACCAAGTGAAAGTGAGGCAGTGTGATATTCGCAAAATGACTTTTCGGACTATGTATGGGCACTTTGAGTTTGTGATTATGTCCTTTGGGTTGACTAATACACCAAATATATTTATGGATCTTATGAATAGGGTCTTTAAACCCTACCTTGACATGTTAATGGTAGTCTTTATTGATGATATCTTGATTTATTTCCATAGTGAGGAGGACCATCTGAATCACTTGAAGGTGGTGTTGCAAATCTTGAGGGAGGGAAGTTGTATACAAAATATGAAAAATGTGAGTTTTAGTTGAAAGAGGTTGCTTTTCTAGGGAATGTAGTGTCAGGTGATAGCATTAAGGTGGATCCAAAGAAGACGAACGTGATTAGAAATTGGCCTAGACCTTTGACTCCATCGTACATTAGAAGTTTCTTGGGTTTATAGGGTTGTTACCGGATATTTGTAAATGGTTTCTCTTTTATTGCTTCTCCTATGACAAAGTTTACCCATAAGAAGGTGAAATTCATGTGGACCAATGAATGTGAAAAGAGTTTTTAAACCTTGAAAGATAAGCTTGTCTCCGCTCTTATCTTGGCTCTACCGAAAGGGCTGGAAGGATTTGTTGTATATTGTGATGCCTCAAGAATTGGTTTAGAGTGTGTTTTGATGCAAAATGTAAGGTGACAGCATATGCCTCTAGGCAACTTAAGGTGCATGAGAGTTATTATCCCACCCATGATCTTCAATTGGCATCGTGGTATTTGCTTTGAAAATTTGGCATCACTACTTGTATAGGGTTCATGTTGATGTGTTTACCAACCACAAGAGTCTTCAATATGTCTTCACCCAAAAAGATCTTAACTTTAGACAAAGAAGGTGGCTAGAGATCCTTAAAGACTATCATATGAGTGTGCATTATCATCCCGGCAAAGCTAATGTTGTGGTTGATGCTTTAAGTAGAGTGTCCATGGGTAGTCTAGCTCATGTTGTGGATGGTGGCAAGGAGATGGCTAGAGAAGTTCTGTGGTTGGCTAGATTAGGGGTTAGGTTGGATGAAGTTTATAAAGGTGGTGTAGTGGTGGTTCATGGTTCTAAATCTTCCTTGATTGAGGAGGTAAAGGGAAAACAAGATCTTGACCCTACCTTGCTAGAGTTGAAGGTCATGGTGAGAGATGGTAAAGTGGAGGTTTTCTCCCAAGGGGGAGATGTTGGAATTAGGTCCCAAGTTAGATTATGTGTGCCAAATGTGGATGACTTGAAGGAGTTGATCTTGAAGGAGGCCCGTAATTCATCCTATTGCATTCACCTCGGTTCTACAAAGATGTATAGAGACTTGAGGGAGGTTTATTGTTTGGTGGTATGAAGAGAGACACTGCCAAATTCATATCTGGATGTCACAATTGCCAACAAGTGAAAGTCAAACATCAAAGGCCGGATGGCATAGTCCAAGACATAGAGATTCCTACTTGGAAGTTGGAAGAGATCAACATGGAATTTGTGGTCAGGTTGCCTAACACTAGCAAACATTTTGACTCTATTTGGGTTGTTATGGATAGAATGACAAAGTCGGCTCACTTTTTACCGGTTAAAACTACTTATGGTGCCAAAGATTGTGCTAAATTATAGATTTGTGAGTTGGTTAGATTGCATGGGGTGCCGATGTCTATCATTTTGGATCAGGGTGCTCAATTCACTTCTCACTTGTGGAGGTCATTTCAAAGAGGTCTCGGTACCAAGGTAAAGCTTGGCATGGCTTTTCATCCCCAAACGGATGGTCAAGCTGAAAGGACCATCCAAACCCTTGAAGACATGCTTAGGGCTTGTGTATTAGAGTCTAAGGGTAGTTGGGAGGAGCATCTTTCACTCATTGAGTTTCCTTACAACAATAGCTACCACTCAAGCATTGGTATGGCTCCCTTTGAAGCTTTATATGGTAGATGTTGTAGATCCATGGTTTGGTGGTTAGAAGTGGGGGAGATGGTCTTGCTAGGTCCGAATATAGTCATGGAGGTTAGAAGTGGGGGAGATGTCCTTGTTAGGTCCGAACTTGGTCATGGAGGCCTTGGAGAAGGTGAGGTTGATCAGGAGAAGAGATCTTGAGTTTGAGGTTGGTGATTGGGTCTATTTGAAAGTCTCACCCATAAAGGGTATGGTCCGATTTGGCAAGAAGGGGGAATTGAGCCCATGATTTTTGGGTCCCTATAAAGTTTTGAGGAAAGTGGTTATGGTTGCATATGAGTTAGGGTTGCATATGGAGATGACTATGGTTCATCCGGTCTTCCATGTGTCCTTGTTGAGGTAGTGTGTGCTATAGTGCCCTTGGATGTTGTGGGTGTCATAGGAGATAATTTGACCTATGAGGAGGTCCCGGT
This sequence comes from Solanum medicagineum, assembly GCA_026153255.1. Lineage (NCBI taxonomy): Eukaryota > Viridiplantae > Streptophyta > Magnoliopsida > Solanales > Solanaceae > Solanum > Solanum medicagineum. The sequence continues at coordinate 9,678 of JAPFFP010084802.1, read as the reverse complement.
TAAAATTTTGGATAGACAAGTGAAGAGGTTTATGAACAAAGATGTATCTTCCGTCAAAGTCCTTTGTAGGAACCAACAAGTCGAAAGTGCCACATAGAAAGCAGAGGCGAACATGAAAAAGCGATATCCATATTTTTCCACTCTACTCAAGCTGAAGGTACTAATTTAAGTCCCCTCCCTATATGATTTAAAGTCTTAAGTTTCAGCCCTCATGTCATTTTAGATGCATTCATGTTCATGGTAACAAGTTTATTGTGATTTTTGACATTCACGTTGAGATTTTCGAAAATGATATTTTAATGTGTTTGTTGCTTTCATGTCGGGTTGAAATCTTCATGATTACTTCTCTTATGCACATTTCTTTGAAATTCGGGGATGAATGTTCCAAAGGGAGAGATATTGAAACGCCCCAAATTGTGCTTCGAAAATGCCCATAATCATAATTTTCATATATCTCAAAATCCGTGCGTGATATCAAAAGTCTGACTTCATATTCTCAATCACGGGGACATATTGAGTGGGAAATGGGTATAACCCAGATTTTAGAGGACCCACAGCGAAAATTAATTGTTGATAATTTTTGTAAAATACTGTGCATGCGTGACTAGGCCATGACACAGACTGGGCGGCGGATCGGCACGAACCAGTACAAATTTTTCCTTAATTTTTCTATATCGGCCAAGGGCATTGGGGTCATATCCCCATTCCCACTTTTGCGTGAAAACACTTATACTTAGCCATTTTTCAACTTTATATCACTCAAAATCCTCACAAAACCTCTCCAAAACTTAACTAAATATCTCATTAAAATTTAAAGGATTTCAAGCTTAACTTTGGAACTCAAGGATTCTCTTCAAGCTCTAAGTTCTCCTCAAGCTCATCTCAAGAAAACCCAAGTTTAAGGTATGTGGGTTTCATCCATCGGGTCCTTTCACCCATGGAGCCCAATCGTCCCTTTTATGAAAATTGCATGTTTTCAAGTTGTGTTACCTATGGGTATCTCTTATTATGAATTATTAGCATGGATGATTTTGGGGTTTTAGGAAATACTGATTGATTATTCATGACTATCTAGTTCAAGCTTATACCATGATTTGATTATATCTATTGAGACTATGCATGTTTTAAGCTATGAAACTATGATCAATTATGAGAATTGATGATACATTTCAAGGTACCCTACATGGAGGTTTTACTACATGTTGGTGCATTAATTTACATTAAGTTTTCTCATCTTGTTTCACTCTCGAATTGCATGATTTTGAAGAAGTATCATGAACCTACCAAGTGTCTAATAAAATGTCAAGTTAAGGATTCTCAAGTAATTGATGATCTATTTCATGATTTACAAGTCAAGTGACAATATGATGATTAAGGGCTCTCAAGTATGTATTGAATTCATGAAAAGTATCTATGATGTTACAAGTATCAAGTTAAGCCCTGTTTCAAGATTTTTACCTCTTGTGAGCCATTTATGTTAAAGTAAGGGCTCATGTATGATTATGATCTACTCTCATGTTTCATGTTAGGCTCACCATTGGAGTTCAAGCATGTTTAAGAGCTGCTCATATCATGTTTCCATGTTTCTTACAAGTTATTAAAGTATGATTATGCCAAGTATTCTGTGGGATTAGACTTAGCACCAATGGGTTGAATGTCGGCATGGACTATCTTCAAGGTACATAGTCCTGTTCTCATACTATTTGCCAACGTAGTATTATACTTTACCGATGCTATATTAGTGGATCCATTTAGTGCACTTTATCATAAAATCCACCCCGTAATAGGATGGGTTCCCGTAAGGGGGGGTTACTTCTCTAAGATGGGACGGGCTCCTATAAGAAGAAGTAGATTTACCTTTGCAAGTAGACCACCTCTTCACCGATGAGGGGTAATCATTGGGATTCCAAATTGTAGCTCACTTGGTCTTACTTTTGTCGGTAATAGGGTCTCTTCCAACACATGTATTATGTTCTATGCCAGTTGAACGATTTACAAGCATGTTTTACTTCAAACATTGATCATGCATGCCATATTGAGATTATACTTATCTATTGCTTATTATTATGCATTGTGACATACTAGATTATATCTTGTTGAATTGCATCCTACATACTTAGTACATTCAAACGTACTAATGCATACTCTATGCCTACATGATATCACCATGTTGGGACTGGAGCACCATTTTTTCATCCTCCACGTGGCTAGTACGATCCTTTGGTGAGTCCTCAAGCCCGAGGACACTATCTTTGTTACTCTTGCTATTTTGAGACTTCTTTATGTTGAACATTTGTTACTATGACAGTGTTCCTGGAAAGTGTCTTGGCCACTCCTCCATTCTGTGTTAGAGGAGTTGTTGGATATTATGATGTAATTATGCTTGAGTTTGACTCTTTAGTGCATTAATGATTATCAAACACTTCCCTTAGTCCCATTTCCCTTTTTATTATTTCTCTTGTTGTTGTTCACTTTGCTTCAGCGGCCAAGGATATACGATTGATATACTAAGAGGTTTGTTTGGGGTCCCTTCAGGTTTCCAATCGCCGTGTCACGTCAAAGCCCTAAGCTTGGGTTATTATACTTTACCTACTAGTATTTGAGACAATGTGACACATAATCTGCAATACCTCCCCTCATGCCATCTCACATGTAATGTTATCACCGATCTAATACATCTTAGATGTACTTGGATGAATAGAATATCGAGAATCATGTGCCTCTTGTAGGATTAACTGTATCAAAATCCACACTGTAGGAACTCACAACCGGCTGTCATATTTGACGAGTCCATCTAAATCAACTATACATGACCCCCCCAATACCCTACAACACTCTGTCTCAGAGACCCACCAACTACTCAGTGAGCGCAGATCTGATGAACCAATGAAGACTGAGCCCCAATTAATAGGTCAACTATTACTGAGCTTACAGAGGATCATGACCTAATATCAAAAGAAAAACATACAAGTAACAAATCCCACACTTGTGTGAAGCTATGGAAAATGTATTTGATGCCTTAGTTCAGAACTAGACATTGGAGTTAGTACCATATGATCCTTCAAAAAGAGTGGTGTAGTGTAAATAGATTTTGTAGGTTAAATATCATCCTAGTGGTCATATTAACAAGTATAACTCTCGCTTAGTTGCTCAAGATAATCTTGGCATTGATGTAGATCAAACTTTCGCTAGTTGCTGAGGTAATCTGGTTATCAAATTCCAGAACCAGGAGTCAACTTTCTCGTATGAGCATTTGGTATATATGTTAGTATGTGAAAGAGTGAAAGGGTCACTACTATTAAGGATCCCCCCAATCATAGATAGGTCTTCTGAGGGATCAATACGATACCTTGTTATGCTTACACAGTAGGCTACCCTTTTGCGAATGCTTCGTCGAATCACCTACACTAGTCCTTGATTCAAGCAGTTTATTGCACAAAATGATCAGGGCACAGCCTCCCCAAAGTGATAAGCTCAAATAATGTCAGATGCAAAGTCCCATACCTTATTAATATCATACTAGCATACTCTCCCAAAAAAACCAAGGAACTTATCTAACAGATCATGGAAAGGAGTAGGGGTCATAAAAATTATTTGTGTAATCCCATATGAGGCACTAGAAGAAATCCTATTGGAAAGCATAAATTGACAGGTTGGTTGTTCCTTCACAGCCTCGAAAACCATTTTGTATCTGACCACACATGTTTTATTTTCCCTGTAAATCATGCCATGCGAGTTCTTTACCGATGCTTACAAAGACACTCATCTTATGTATTCAAAAAAGAAGACTCATCTCCAGGAACATTACAGCAAAGTTTTGAACAATGAAATTTTACAGTCACTAGTTTGAGTCTCCAAATAGTAACTTACATATTTGGAAATGCCCCAAAAAGGTGCTTCAAAAATACCCATAATCGTAATTTTGATATATCTCAAAATTCTTGTGTGATATCAGAATCCGACTTTATATTCTTGATCAGGGGACAAAATTGAGTGAAAAATATGTATAATCAGATTTTAGAAAACCTCTAGCTAAAAATGATTTTTTCAAACTTTTCGCAAAATAGTGTGGGTTCTTGATGGCTTCGTGATAAAGACCCATCGCGGAGCAGTGTTACCACTTTCTTAATTTTTTGTTTCGACCTAAGGCATTGGATTCATGACCCCATTCCCCTTTTACATGTGAAATATCCTATACTTAGCCATTTTTTCAACTCCATGTCACTCAAAAACCCTCCCTAAAACCTCTCAATTATTTTATCAAAAATTTCATCCAAATTCAAGTGTCTCAAGCTTAATTTTGGATCTCAAGAACTCCACTCAAGCTTCAAATCTCCTTCAAGTCGACATCAAGAAAATCCAAGTTTAAGGTATGTGGGATTAATCCATTGGGTCCTTTCACCCATGGAGCCCAATCTCCATTTTTATGAAAATTGCATATTCTCAAGTTGTATTATTTATAGGTATCTCCTATTATGGATTATGAGTATAAATTATGTTGGATTTTTATGACATGTTGATTTATTATACATGACTATCTTTTTCAAGCTTTTACTATGAATGAGTTTTGTCTATTGAGACTATGCGTGTTTTGAGCTATAAAACTATGATCTATTATGAGATTTGATGATGGATTTCAAGGTATCTTACATGTAGGTGTTACTATGTGTTGGTGGGTTGATTTACATTGAGTTTTCTCATATTATTTCACTCTTGAATTGCATGATTTTGAACTAGCATTACACACCTACCAAGTGTTTGATAAAATGTCTTGACAAGGATTCTTAGAGTTATTGATGATCTATTGCATGTTTTATGAACGAGTGACTTTATAATGATTTTTAGCTTTCAAATTAAAATGTATTGAACTCATGAACATGTCTATGATGTTGTAAATGCCGAATTAAGCTCTTTTTTAAAGATTTCACCTCTTGCGGGCCTTTGATGTTAATGCAAGGTTAATGTATGATTATGATCTACTCCCGTGCTATCATGTCATCATGCTTGGTTTGCCTTGGTAAGTAGGTCACACCTTGTCAAGGGGGTGTTATGCCTCGTTCACCTTGTCAATAGGGTGTCATTCCTCGGTCACCTTCTCGAGAGGTGGTCATGCCTCGAAGGAGTGTCATGCCTCGGTCACCTTGTAATCTTGTCGAGGGGGTTTCATGCCTTGGTCACCTAGTCAAAGGGGTGTCATGCCTCAGTCACCTTGTCTACGGGGTGCCATGCCTCGGTCACCTTGTTGAGGGGTGTCATGCCTCGGTCACCTTGTTGAAGGGATTTCAAACCTTGGATTCCAAGTGATAGCCCGCTCGGTCTATGTTGGTTAAGGTCTCTTCCTACGCATGTATTATGTACTATACAATTTATATGATTTACAAGCATGTTTTACTTCAAGCATTGATCATACATGTCATATTGAGATTATCATTATCTATTGCTTACTATTATGCATTTTGACTATATTGTCTTATGTCTTTTTGCATTGCATCCCATATACTTAGTATATTCAAATATACTAATGCATAATTTATGCCTACATGATATCACCATGTAGGGACCAGAGCTTCCCTTCATCATCCTCCACGTGGCTAGTGAGATTAATCGAAGTTAAGCTTGGTGAGTACTCAAGATCGGGGACACTATCTACTTTTCTTGTTATTTCTAAGACTTATTTATATTGAGCATTTGATATTTTGAGGGTGAGCCCGGAAAATGTCTTACCCCCTCTACATTCTATGTTTTAGAGGTATTGTCAGAATATTATAATGTCTTTATGCTATAAGCTTGATTCTGTATGCTTTTATGATTATCAAAGACTTTCCCTTAGTCCCGCTTCCCTTTTTACATTATCTATTGTTATTGTCGACTTTTCTTCTGCTATCAAGGATGTGTGGTTGATATGGTAAGAGACTTGTTTGGGTCCTTTCGTGTTCCCATTCGCTGTGTCATTTCTAGGCCCTAGGCTTGGATTGTGACATACTTGGACTTAGATTATATACATCTACTAGATCACACTTCAGACTAAATTGCATGTTCAAGCCTTCCTCGATCCTTGTGGAATTGAGACTGAGTCCTCATTACAACATTTGATGCATTTAAATTGAGCATGCTATTGTTGTTAATGTGTCTAGTAATTGGATGCATTCTAAAAATGAAGCTAAATGTGAGGGATTCATTATTAAGCACAAATGACAGTTATTACAACTTATGAGATATTTTTACTGCTAATGGAGTCAGTACATTGTGGAAAGAAATACACCAAAAGTACCAAGTTCCATTAGTTTTGTAAAAAGTAAATAGATGTTTTAAAAAACTGTGAAATCAGTGAACTCTCTTATCCACAAGAACATATGTAAAAACAACATATAAAAGTGGTGAGTGAAAAGTATTATTTCCTTTTACAACATAAATCAAATGTATCTTTTCCATATTTCTCTCTCAACAAAATCATCATAATTAATAAAATAATTTTGCAAGAACTAATTCTTCCATGCTTTTACTTATTAATCTTGGAGAGAAATAATATATACATCAAAATTCATAATCTCTGAAAACTTTGAAAATGATATTAAGTTTTTTCTTGCTTTTTTTTAGAGAACAACTTGAAGAAACATTTAAAGTGCAACATCATATATAAAAATCTACATCAAAATCTTAAAATTCAATTATCATATTAAAGAGGGATGAATGCGGGGTTATGCCACTGTATACTATTTATTTCTCATTTAATTTAGGCTTGATTTTTATAGGATTTTCATCCATGAACTCTATTTTTCAAGTAGAACTTGATTTCGAAATCAATTTCTAGATTCGATACTTTTAAATTTTAGCCCTAATTTTGACTATTTTGCCTCAACATAGGAAATCCATCACCCTATAGAGGTTTGCACCTTCTAGAAGATGGGATAGAGGCTCAGGAGTCATACCTAAGAGGGAAACACAATACACAAATGCATAAGAGAATGTAGAACCTAGATCAAATAAGGTTGAAGCTATCTGTTTGCATATAGTAAACCTGCTTATGATGGCCTCATTAGAAGCCTCAGCCTCAGCACATGCATGCGTGATATAAACATGGCCTTGACGGCCTCCCCTTAAATATCACTGCCACCCCTCGCGCTACCACCCTTGACGGGCCCTCGGGAACCTTATTGATAACTCTGTAGTCCCTGTACTGATCATCCCGGTGGCCACGATCCTGGCCCTTGCCCCTACCTCTGCCACATGGTCTAGGAGCTAATATGATAGGCTGTAGGGCAACAAGTGATGCTCTGTGCCTTGGAAAATCTCTAAGCTAATGATCTTGTGCCCCGCACCAAAAACAACCCGATACAACCCTATCTTTGCAGTCACAGTCGTACTTCCCCAATCTGGCTATCGTGGCACCCTGACTATAGCAAAGTATGACCCAAATGATAGTGTCGAAACTAATCACTCTCACTCTGTCTGTGTTCAATGGGGTAAGAGGAACCACCCCTACAGGATGTAATTGAGCCTAGATGGCCACCGTTAGAAGCTTGTAGTGCTGCCTAGGCATAATGTGGAGGAAAATCTTTGATTTAGTCTTTAAAAAACTTTAGCATATATATGAGAGGTTTGAGAAGACATTACAACAAATAAAGGATTTTGCAGTACAATAGAAATGATAAACGTACTTTCATAAACTCTTAAATGTAGATGGATAATATAATGTTGGGTGGTTTGAAGAAACTGTGCATATTTGCTAGCTAGTAGTGTAAATTGTGATGGTATAAAAAATATTTATTATCATCTGTGTATAAAATTTAAACTCGATTTTATGGATGATGCTAGTTAAATTGACCATTAAAATAATGATGTTTCAATAAGGTAAATAGTTCTCTTAAATGATATAGCACATGCCATTGATTATGATTCCTTAAATTGATTGCAAATTGTTAGTAATTAGCTAACCACCATAGCCTAGGAATTCCTAAATACATCCTACTACAAGACAAATTCTTCATTAACAACCCTTTGCTTTCACTAGGCAATGAATAGAACAAGCTAGGTTTCTTATATTGTTAGATAACTAGTTCTCTAGCACGTGCGTTGCACGTGTGTTCTATGCTAATAAAAATAATCAAATTAACCTTGGTCTACATAAATACTGACATAGAATAACAATGTGATAAGAAGCCTATGATAATTTTGAAATATGACATATAAATATGAGATATAAATCACTTTTTATTCAGCCAAAGTGTAACACCCCGCAAAATTACTGAAATACCCCTAGAATGAAATCGTGCGCATAAAGCATCTTCCAAATCTCGGAAGGAAAATTTGAGACTGGATTTCCAATCAGCATGAAAAATTTGGTGGGAAAGTGGTCTCAACCAGATTTTAGAGCAACCGAGTTAGAAATTGATTTTTGCTAATTAAACCAAAGACAGTGTTTATGCACGCCACAGGCGCGATGCACCAGGTACATAGACCAGCACTTGTACTTTTTAAAAACATTTTGACAGAACGGAAAAATTCATTCGAAGGAAATTTTGAGGGAAAATACACTAGTCCGCGCCCCTGAATCATCATGGACCAGTGCAACTTTCGTGATGATTTTTATTTTAATTTTGGTAAGGGTATTTTGGACATTCCCAACTTATTTTAAGTCGAATAAACGAATATTTAGGTCATTTTCCTTAAAATTAAGGGTTACAAACCTATTTTTCTTAGCGTTCAAAGTGAGGGCTTTTGAGAAGAGAAGAGAAGACGAGTCTAAAGCATTGTGTTGGAGTTGATTTCTCTGTGGAGATTGGTGTTAATACTCATTCCAGGTATGTAAGGCTACCTAAAGCGTTGGATTATGTTCATCTCTGCGCCCCCTTTTTTATTGAGTTAAAATCACTAATATGAATAACATGTTTTAAATCTCATGGTTCTTGAGTTTTAAATGGTTCTACAAGATTAAGTTTCTTGAATATATTTGAGTTAATTTATGAGTTGAACCATTGTTACTTTGAACTATGAATGTATTTCGCAAGCTTAATATTGTAACCCTAAACTTAGTATTTTTCTTGGTTATGGATTAAATTGAAATTATGAACCCAACCTTCTAAACTGAGTAGTGTGAACCTGAAATGTATGTTTTCTCGCTTGATATATGCATGTAATGAGTATCTAGCATGTCTTATGTGTTGAGCATGGATAATATGATATTACTTGACCGTAATTCATGAGTGTCTTGCATAATATGAATTAAGCCTTCAATAGCATTGTTTGAGTTCCCAATTTGAGTCATAGAGTTGATTGAGAAAGGTGTGATTGAGTTGATTGAGATGATTTTAAGTTGATGAGCATATTGTAGTCTTGGAAGGAATATTGAGCACTGAGTCGGGTGAGAAGAGTCACCCCAGAACTATGTAACTAGTGTAGGATGGTCGCACTGGGTAATTCTGGTGGCCCATGTTCCCATTCGAGGAACACTCTCTTAGGATCTGAGAGAGTGAAATAGAGGTTGGCGCATCCTTTTTCGTGGAAAGTTAAGGACGGGCGAGGCAACAATGCCACATTTATTGTACATCACCAAAAACACATGGTGGTGGGGATTTGTGTCAGTTAGAGAAACTTCCGAGCAACATTTGAGTTGAGCATTTCATGGTTTTCGAATGGAGCTTCATTTAAACACTAAGTCTATTTCTAAAGTGTGATTTC